>CM035154.1:47781192-47981192 GCA_020205615.1 Panax quinquefolius | reverse complement strand
GGAAAATCAAGACAAACAGAAGAGGACAAGTGTATAATCAACGAGTCATTCCCAGATGAGCAATTATTCGGGATACAGTTAGAATTTCCTTGGTACGCGGACTTCGTTAATTATCTAGTGAGAAACATTCTACCTCCTGATCTTACACGACAATAGAAAAAGAAGTTTTTCACAACGTCAAATGGTATATGTGGGATGAGCTGTAATTGTTCAAACAGTGCGCCGACAAGATGATCAGAAGATGTGTGCCTTACAGTGAAGTGAAGAACATCTTGCACGAATGTCACTCATCTGCGTTGGAGAACATTATGGTAGTGCAAGGACATAAGTAAAGGTGCTTTAATAAGGGTTTTATTGCCCCACACTATTTAAAGACGCCCACCAGTTTGTCAAAACATGTGATCGATGTCAACGGGTGGGCAACATATCGGAAAGAAATGAGATGCCACTACAAATAATTCTAAAGGTTGAAATTTTTGATGTATGGGGCATTGACTTCATGGGGCCATTCCCTTCGTCTCTTAACAATCAATACATTCTACTCACAGTGGATTACGTATCAAAATGGGTTGAAACCGCAGCACTACCATCAAATGATGCCAAAATGGTCTTAAGATTTCTACAGAAAAATATCTTTATAAGGTTTGGGACGCTGAGGGCTATAATAAGTGATGAAGGTAGTCATTTCTGCAACAGAGCGTTTACAGCCCTACTGGCAAGATATGGGGTCAACCATAAAGTAGCGACAACTTATCATCCCCAAACCAGTGGGCAGGCGGAGGTGTTGAACAGGGAAGTCAAGAAAATACTGGAAAAAGTAGTAAACCCAAATCGAAAGGATTGGTCGTTTCAATTGGATGATGCATTATAGGCATACCGGACTGCGTATAAGACACCGATTGGCATGTCACCATATCAATTGTTGTATGGAAAAGCTTGTCACTTACCGGTCGAGTTACAGTACAAGGCTTATTGGGCTATCCAGAAACTGAACTTCGATTAAGCAACAGTGGGGGAAAAGAGACTACTTCAGTTAAATGAGCTTGACGAATTCCGACTGCAAGCCTACGAGATTGCACAGTTGTACAAGAAAAAGGTTAAAAGATGGCACGACCAGAAAATCATGCACCGAACATTAATACTAGGTCAATCAGTGCTTTTGTTCAACTCAAGACTGAGATTGTTCCCAGGAAAACTTAAATCACGGTGGTCAGAGCCATTCACTATAAAGACTATTTTTTCGCATGGTGCCGTTGAGCTTTACAGTAGAAATCCATTAGAAACTTTCATGGTTAATGGTCAAAGATTGAAGCACTACTGGGGTGGTGATTCAAACTTCGACGTCATCAACATTACCCTCATGGACACTCAATGATATAAGAGGTACTGTCGGGCTAGCGACATTAAACCTAGCGCTACTTGGGAGGCAACCCAAGCTCTAAACTCTTCCTCTTAATTACTAGTTAAATCTTAGTTTATATTCTAGTCAAACGCATGTTTTAATCAGAGATTAACTACATCTATGAAAACATTGTAGAAAATTAAAGGAAAATCATTCAAGCAACCATCGCCTGATTAGCTGCCGCGTCAAGGCCACCATCACTTAATCTCAGCGTGGAGCACGCTAACATTCCAGGCAGCCACTGTCCTTCTAGCGTGGGGCACGCTACACAATGCCTAGACCCAGCGCGGAGTGCGCTTAAGATCTCGAGATCATCGCTGAAGCGTTACTGACCGCTACTAAGTCGCCGATCTAAAAGCGCGGAACGCGCTGTACCACCCTCAACATACTGAATGCCCAAAGACAAATGCTATACTAAGCTTCTACATAAAGCATGCTGTGGTGCACTACCATTCCAGAATCCATCGCCACTCAAATGGGTAGTGCAGTATGCCTCGCTTCACTACTAAGCGCTTGATCAAGGCTACTCGGACTATCAAACATGAATGATGTAGAGATGTGTTCTAGATGATCCAAGCCACCTCTCCTCATTACACTGAACTCTCCACGTCTCCTACACCTATCAGACTTCCTATTCCCCATAACCCCCATTACACCATCTTTACTTCTCATTTTCCTTTTCAACTTCCAATCCCATTAATCCCTTCCATCCCCATCTCCAACCCACGTTGGTCTCCTACCTCCTATATGAACTCCTACCATTCAAAAAGTTATGGTCCTATAAAGCTTAAACACAACACTTCAATCCTAAATCTAATCCACTCCTTGAACAAATTCATACAAATTGGGACATCTTTACAAAGAGGAAAACCCAAACTCATTAAAGGTAAGCACAATTATCTCCATCCCTCACACAGTTCTCTGTTTTGATATCAATTTGAGTGGAAATTTAGGGAATTGAGTGCTCAAGGAGTGGGTTATGTGTTTTTGAAAATTTTGCTAGCAAAGTAACATCAATCAACAAAGTTTGGAGGAAATAATCAGTTCACCCACCAACTGTTTGATAAAAGTCCATAACCATATTCTTGTGTTCAACAACACCGGAAACAACATGTCTTCCCACAAAAGACAACGGCCATCAACCTCCACGACTCGTCCTGCATATGACCATACAAAATTTGTTAGTGAAAGGGCCACGGAAAGATTCAAGTCATCCATTGACAAGAAGAATTTGGTGCTAGAAAGAGGATTGAAGCCAAATGCTAATTTGATTTATGACATGGCTCTATAAATTGTAGAGCTTAAATGGTTTTGATTAGTAGAACAACCACTTCCGTTGGCAATCAACATAGTTAAGGAGTTTTATGCCAATGCAATGGAACATGTCAATCATGTCGCCATGGTTTGGGGCAAACCAATGGCGTTTCACGCCGATGCTATCAACACTTATTTTGGGTTAGAAACACCACAAGCTGATTGATATAAAGATGGGTTGCCTGAGCTAGAAGAGTTGATTGCCCGATTATGCAAACCAGGGACTCAATCGGTAATTCAAGCCGGAACAAATGAATAGATAAGTTTTCCCCAATCTGCACTTAGTCGATATGGTAAAGCATGGCATGCATTTATATATGCTCGTTTAATGCCCACTCGCCACTAAACCGATGTAACTAAGGCACGAGCTCGGCTGTTGTATGGGATTGTTCACCACCACTACCGTGTGAATAACTCAATTGCATTTTACAATGTTGATGTGGGGGAGTGTATTCAAGAATCAATCGACCAAAGCATGGGAGTACCACGGGAGGTTTGCTTAATGGGTTCCTAATTATCGATTCTACCAGTAAAAGTCTGGAGTGCGATGGCAACCCCATCGAGCCAATACAAAGAACTAATGGCCATAATTGATCATGCTACTATTGAGAGGTAGAAAGCATGGGATGGGGCGTAATCACACCCGCATGGTGAAGGCTACATTATGATCTGGCAACCATTACCCCCAATTAGTGCAGAACAATTGCGGGTCCCAAGGAATCAATTTTGTGGTTGGCCCAACGCCAAGAGTTAATGCATCATTATAATGCAAATGCATTCAACACGCCACGATACATTTTCCGGTTGCAATCCTAACGCTCAATCGGTGGTTATCAGATTCCTCCTATCCAAATTAACATATCCTCCGCTTCATTTGACGACTACTAACAAGAACGCATTTTCGTGGAAGTCCTAATCTTTTATCGAGCATATTTGACGAATGAGGGTCTTATTTGATTTAAGTTTGGGGATTATGTTTTCTTCCGCCTAGTAATTTGCATGATTAGTTTTTAGTTATTAGTTTTATATTTTTGCATACTTGGTTCGGGCATATTGTTGATCGATTTCACTAATCAATGAATACGCAAGTATACACGATCAACAAGTAATAAAGTGAAAGTAGAGTATCATTTCCATGAGGAATTATTTAATAAAATTACAAAATACTAACTCTTAACCAAATCAATTTTATTTAAACTGTGACGCCCCAAAATAGGTCCATTCCATCCAACCCATTCCGAAAGTCGCCAAATACATGGTATGTAAATAACTACAACTTTATTGTTACAACATATAAAACTGTGAGTTTAAATACGAGATATTGCCATCCAGACAATATCCATACGCAAATAAATCCCCATCATAATTATTGATACATTATTTTACAAAATGGTGAGGACTACTAAACAACTCTCTCTAGAACCTTCATTCCATACCTCGACTAGTACTCGCTTACATTCTCGCCTCCCCGAGAAGAAAAATGGAACAAAAGGAAAAAGGGTGAGCTCAACTAGCCCGAAAGAAGAATATTATGACTAAGATAATATACAACAAATTATCGTTAGTCTCCAACAGGAAAAATCGATAGAATACAATGTATAACAAGTTTCAGATCAATATTCAGAAGCGGAAATAATAATTCATAGAAGAGTTACGTAGAGAATGAAATCTACTATAATCTATGAATTTAACAGTCCATCATCAATATTTTATCCTCGTAACATCAATCAATATTCATCTCAAATCAAATATTCATCTTTGCACTACAGCCAAAGATATTCATCAATTCCATCATGTTCATCTCAACACTGCTCATCTTTGCACTAAAGGCCAAAGATATTCATCACCTCGGTCATGTTCATCTCAACACTGCTCATCTTTGCACTATGGGCCAAAGATATCAAGAATATCATCATTTAGGACCGAGGATGATGAAAATATTTTAAAGAAAACGAATCCAAAGTGAAACAAAAGAACAAGTATTATGGATTCAGTACTTTTAAACAATCCGAGTTCAAAATACTTCATAAATAATCACATCAAGTAAAATTCAAGAATGATTAAAACATGGATACAATCAAAGCTAGTATCCGTAATAGATATTTTGGACAAAAGAAGAAATTTCATTTTTAGGTGAATAAGCATCAGTATTCGTGAATAAAGGTCAGATACGTGAATAAGGACTCGCTAACCAAAGATAGAAATTTCACAAAAAAACATCATCACGCTTTCGTGAATAGTATTCGTGAATAGTAACTCGTGAATAAGTAACTCATGAATAAGAACTCGTGAAGAGTAACTCACGAATAAGTAACTTCATGAATAGTAACTCGTGAATAGTAACTCATGAATAGTAACCTCTATACATGAAAAAGTTCCAAATTTGATAAAAAGTTCCAACCAATATTTCAAAGATAATGATATTGAAGAAATAATATCATTTGAGAAGAAAATAACATCCCTTACCTCGAAAGATGTCTTTTAGTTGAAACAGGATATAAGGCTATGACTTGAACTCGCATCAGTATAGCAATACTCAAAGTATACTCAAAATACTCACAAGAATACGCCGATAATATAGAGAGAGAGAAAACTTCAGATTTAAGGTGTGATTTTCAATTCTAAACCTAAGCACCCTATTTATAGAAATCGCTTAGAACACCAAAAATGTAAAATTGAATATAATATTAATATAATTATACAAATTTTCCTTAGCCCACCTTTTTTGGTCAAAAACACCAGCCACACATGTTAATGATGTTCAAAAATACAAAAATATTTTTCTAACAAAAATAATTTAAACTTCCAAAATCAATTATTTTGAGTTTGGAACTTCAATAATTCATAATAAATAGCCCTTTTATCAGATAATTCAAATCTCATGAGTTTTTATAGGAAATTCAATTTCTACAACTTTGCAGAAGAAAGTTTTTCCAAATTCCAAACACAAAATTGACCAAATTCATAAACCAGAGACGATTTTACAAAGCTATAATCAAATTTCACCAAGAAATGGGGTCCACCGACACACACAAAACATGTGTTAATCATTTAATGCAACAAGAATACTCTTCCTCCTCATATACTCATATATCTCACATTCATTATAAAATATCACCATTATTATATTATTAAAATATAATAATATATTTAAATGAATTATTTTATCAGAAAAAGATAAAATTTTAATTTTCAACAATTGTCACATTAAAAATTTTCTCCATCTATATCCACATAAAATTAATATTTTCCTCATCATATAAATCAATAATTAATTATTCACAAATAATATTACAGAATCACAAAGATCGGCAACTGTGCCGCTCCTCAGAAAGAGGGCTTTCAATAAGAATTTCTCTCTCATCGACACGCAATTAGATGACCAAACCTCTCCTTAGATGTAACTTTCTAGACATTGCCAATAATGTTATCTAATAATATTATTCAGATAATATGAATTATTAGCTTCGATAATGGAAAATATACCAGTAATGACAATTTATCAAAACAACAAAGTAATATAAAATATCAACGCAAAGAATTATTGAATCAATAAAATAAAATATCGAATAGTAATTATCGTAACAATTATTGAGTAGTGCCTTCACGTAAGAATCAATAATTGGTGCAATACCGCGTGCTATCTTGTTCAACAACGCAGCGTATTAGTGTGTTTTAACCACCGGGTATTCCAACAAGATAATCCAGAATAACTACGCCTGCTATTTATAAATAACTTATATTTGTCGTTTTCTTCATCCAATCGCTTTAGTTATGGGACCCATAAAGATCATACTATTGCATTTAATATTCCCCGACAAAGATTTAATATTCCACGCACGACCAAATGAATATTTTATAACCACTTGCTTATTCAAATATTTATGTATTTTACCCATAACTATCCACATTAATCAAATCCACCCTTACTATTTCAAAATAATAAATAAAGGAAATTCCTTTTTATTTAAAAAATTTCGGGGTCTTACATAAACAATTGCAAATTGTGAATTTTCTAATTAAGAAAACTAAATTAAACAATTAAAAGAAATTAGTCTAAAAGAAAGCAAATAAACAAAACTAAGATTTGATTGAATTCAGGTAAATAAGGATTAAGACTCCAATATCCCCAATTATGAACTATAAATCAATTATCCCAATTATTATGTCTACTGAATTGTTAGCAGGAATTCTCAAATGCCAAAAGCCCTTTTCCAAGTGATCAATTGCCTTCTATTTAATCCAGATTAATTTTGCTATATTCCTATGCAAAATAATTGAATTAAACTCACATAATCCCAATTTCTTATGTGTTACATGCGTACAATGATATTTCCATTCTATTCACAAACCTAATTATTCATTGTGCAAATAACTAAGTCACATGATATCATGCCCAAAATTCTAACCCTAGAATTCCTTTCCCAATTCCTTCTAGAGTAACAAGGTAATTACTGATCGATAATTAATCAATAAGTTAAGGCAAGATAAACAACTCACTTTGACACAAATAATTAGAATAAATTAAATAACTAATTTATAGCCATAAAAGGTTCAATTGAAATCTTAATAAAAGAGTTAGTTCATAATTAATGAATTAAAACCAAGAATCCACAATTGAATAGACATTAAAAGATAAATGTATGATAAGAGAAGAGAATAGAATCTATTGTCAGCAAATCTGATGCTCCCCTCTTGCTCACGCTCTCGATCTTCAAAGTGTTCTTCAATTTGCTTCAATCTTCAATGGCTAATTAAGAACTAGGGTTTAGATTCTAATTTAATGGAGTGTTTAATCTAGTCTAATCTATGTAATCTCCTCTATTTTATGCCTTACATCATGTATTTATAGGTTACAAGTCTAATTTTTAGCTTAGAACAAACCCAATCCATTTGGAGTCAAAAGGTGTCAAAATTCACTCAAAAACGTGTCCAAAGCATCACCAAGCCCTTTCAAAGGTTCTCAAATACTGGGCTTGATGCTCAAACCCCGCTTCAAAGGTTGCCGGCCATAGGCATAGGCCAAAATGGGCGCCGACGCTTACACTTTTTCTCCGACATTTTCATTCCGATGTCCTTTTGGAAAATGGCCATAACTTATTCGTCTCGAACTCGATTTCAATGATTCAAGATGATCCGAAAAGAAAAGTAGATCTACAACTTTCATTCTTTAAGATTTTCGAAATAAGGTCCGAGAAATACTCAAATTGGCTCAAGGATCGCTATGTAAATAATAAGCCGAAAACGCTAATCTAGCCAATTTAACGCCGATCCAAGTAACTTTTGTCCCAATTCCTACAAAATAACATAAAACATGCTTGAATAGACATAAACACTTAAAAACCATTCTAAAAGACTTGAGAACAATAATAAATTAAGCCCGAATGTATCCAATTCATGGGTATAAAACTCACTCATCACATATTATAAAAAAAAGAATAAAAAAACATGTAGTTACATGAATCTAGTGGATAGTTGGTATATGTTTGTTTTTGGCCAATGATGAGATTGGAATTTGGTGAACAAGTGCAATACCAATTAAGGGAACTTTGAAGTAATTCTTGTTATAAGTTGAATCTCTCTTCTGTGTGAAACTATTATAATAAGGATTGCACAAGAAAACCAACTTGTAGATTGATTGCGTTTAAATTGATTCATAATAAGACTCTAAAAGGCCTTACTAGTTTAAATGAAGGAATGACACGAACAAGCAGTGATTGCTAAGGTTAGGTAAGAACCTAAGATTAGGGGACTATGTGGGGTATATAAGTTATTAAAAAAAAGAATATGAATAAACACCAGTAGTGTTTGTCTAGTTTTGTGGCCTTTGTTACTTGAGAAAGTAAGCCCGAGGGGATTGTCTTTACACCTAGCGCCTTAAGGTCTTAATGATCTGGGAGTTATTGGTCAAAAGCTCGTTAAGGTAGCATTAAAAAGCCTAAGGGAATAAGACATTGCATAGTTATGTGTATATTATAAAAATATATATATATTTGAATAAAACAGGAAATAAGAGCAAAATTCCTCCATAATTGATAAGTACAACATAAATATCCCATGTTGATCCTTAAAATTGGTTATTGTCTGGCGTTGATTGGAATTAGCTTGTTGTGGATTTCTTAAATTTATACTGTATAATACCTTAGAAGAGATTTGTTATGTATGAAATTTGATTGTATGTCAATTTATATGGTTGGAACGCACACACACACTAAAATAGTGATAATAGTTTGAGATGCAATGGTTGGCAAGGAATTGTGAATTAGTTTTGTTTTGAGGTGTTGACATGTTTACTTGATTTCTTTGAGGCCATATGAGTAAACTATCATTACTATCATACCACTGGATTCGTAGTTTTAGTGTTAGATGCATTGCATTACATTGCATTTTGCTTGAGGACAAGCAACGTTCAAGTTTGGGGGAATTTGATGATTAGGTTTTGAACCTATGATTTATGTTCGTTTGGCTTGTTATATTGTTAGTCTTTGGCACTTTCAAGTTACTTTTGATGGGTTTTGTACTTGTTGTAGGATAATCAGGTTGATCCATCGAGATGTGAGCATTGGAGGAGTTTTGGAGCATAATTGCAACTTTTCGATGACATGAGAGCGCACTGCACCGTGATAAAGAAGCAGAAGCCGTAAGTGCCGCTGTAAACGAGATCGATTCATCGATAGTCTAGCTGGAAAGGCGCTGCGAAGACACTAAGGCTAGCCTGGCACGCTCAAAAGCGGAAAGTTGTCTTGAGTAGTTTTGTTGGATTAGGAAAATAGGTAGTCTTATGAGTTATTAATGCATTATGTAATAGATTTATATTAGGATTGTGCAATGATGGTTATTGCATTTTCTTGGGATTATTCTAAGTGTACTTGTTGATGTTGACAAGAACTGGGATTCTTTAGAGTCTCTCTTGGGCATGAGTTAGAAGTGAGTTAGGAGTTATGGTATGAAGTGGAGAGGAGTTATATGATGAGAAAAATTTTGTGTGAAGGAGTCAATAAATATACACACTTTGGAGAACTAAATATAAGAACAAGCTTTTGGAGGACTAGAGAGAGAGATTCTCACTTAAGATTGCAGAGTTGAATTCGAGAGAAGGGTGGTGTATTATTATTCTTCTTTAATTTCGATTTGTATAATTGGGATGATGTTTTCTTTTATTATTTCTATAGTTAATTCTTTTATTATGAACTAATTTACTTTTTAAGTAATGGTGGATCCTTGAGTGGAACAATGATTATGTAGCTTTATTTCCGCTTTAATATAATATTTCCCAGTTTATCTATATTAATTTGAGCTTGAATTTGCGAATTGCCTGATCAACAATTCTTTGTGGATTTGTATGGAATCGAGAGAGGACATTCAAATCTAGACTTAATTAATATATCATGTGTTCATGAATTTTGTGAATAGCGGAATCGTGATAAATGTTAAGATAGAGATATGCTTGGCATCGCATGTAATCGGGTAGAAAACTTAATCTTAAACCTTCTTTAATTATAATTCACATAGAGATATAGTGAGTTAGTTGATTAGGTGTTTGACTTGTTTCTATCTTAACTGTGGATTTAAGTTAATACGGTATTAGTGCATCGAGAGGTGGTTAGTACTACATTCGTGTTCTTGATTAATAAATGGGATATTAAATTGAATCGATAAATGTGTAAATCTGAGTGAAGCTTTAGGTGAAATCATGAGTCTAATTCTCTAATAATTGTTTGAAAATTCAGTTTTTATTCTTCGTGGGTATTTTGTGATAATTTTTTTAATAATAATTTGGATTTTATAATCATTGAAGTGAATAGTTTAATAAAATTAGGATTAATAGAAACATGATAGTTGTAAGGTTAAGTTTTTACTTATTTGTCTCTGTGGGAACGATATTCTATTCATCACTTTATTACTTATCGATTATCGATATACTTGTGTGTTGTGCGAATTAGATTTTACCCAACACATACGTATACATATAAATAAACAAACAAACACATAATAATGTTTATGCTCTAATCACAAAATAATCAAAACTAAGGAAAAATAAGAATGGAATGAAGGGAGAAGAAAAAGGGCTTTTCAGACGCCACGTTTATGTTCTAATCACAAAATAATCCCACAAACCCATTAACATTTTATGCCTTCATTCGGTAGATCGGTCACAATTAAAAAATAAAATAAAAGCCTTGCAAAGATTTTAAGCAATAAACTATCCATTTGCATCATCATTGGGCTCAAATAGATGAACAATAACAATGTTTTACAATATTAAAGAAATTTTATGGGACATGAAATCAAAGTCGAAAAGGAGGTCTAATAATAAGTCATGAAATATAACAATGGATACATATAAAAGAACTAATGAAATCTAAAATGAAGAATACGATTAAAGGCACAAACCTAGAAATCTTCACAAAATACTGCTTAATCTAAGAAAATAGTGAATGGTTTACCAATTAAAGCGGAGATGGAGGTAGATGTCGATTCTTGGTCTCCATGAGGGGATTTAGATTTTTCGAGCCTTGAATCTAAAATAGGGGACTCGAATTTGCTTGAATCAAATAGGGGATTCTATGTTTTGTTTTTGGTGAAGATGCCCATTTGTTTGGAAGAGGGAGAAAACACGATTTAGGTCCGGAAATGGATGATTGTTGGGTCTAAAATGGTAGATGAAGATTTGTTTGGAGGAGAAAACCACGATTTGGGGTCCGAGGAGTTGTTTTGTTTTAGAGAGAAAATTAGGGATTTTGAATTGCAACGAGAAAACGCAAAATTTTGAATTGGAGCAAAAAAGGAGAGCTTTATATAGGTATGTCACTTAAGAAGGAGTGTCACTTAAGGAGTAATGCTCTGATCGATTCTGTGTATATATATATATATATATATATATATATATATATATATATATATATATATATATATATGAATCATTGTCGAACTTTGTTGATGAGCCCGGATTTTATATCCGGTGCGTTATCGCTTTTATATATATATAGCGACATAAATCATTTGAAATGATAAACCGAAATGGGATTGAGAAACTCCCACATACATGGTTTTAGATATATATATATATATATATATATATATATATACATTTTGTCAGTTCGAGGAGTTTACTTCGTGGCCTTTTACTACTTTATTTACATTTCGTCCCGCCTAGAGTTTACTTTGTGGCGATTGATCTTATTTATTGCTTTATTTACATTTCTGATCCCCCATGGAGGTGCTTCGTGGTGGTTGATCATGTCTATATATATATATATATATATATATATATATATATATATATTTACCGCTTTTATATATTTACATTTTTGATCCCCCATGGAGGTGCTTCGTGGTGGTTGATCATGTCTGTATATATATATATATTTACAGCTTTTATATATATAACTGCTTACTGCTTTTCATATAAACTGTGGCATCATGTGAGCCTAGGAATCATGTAATCACAGATTCAGTCTACTGAATCTAGATTCGGTTCCCATGATGGACTTTTTCAGCTGTAAGCAGTTTGTAAATTATTCACGGTGTTTGAATTTTCTTATATGGCTGTCATGCCCATGAATTTTCAGTCTTTCACTCTTCTTCTTCTTCTTCTCCTTATTGAACTTCATCAAGGCTTCGCTTTCGCCCTCAGCGATTATGGATTTTTCTAGAAGAGTCGCGAAGTTGTTCGTTTGAAACACCGAAAGTCTACTATATAACCATGATTTGAGGCCCTGCTTAAACCTCCTTGTTTTCCTCTCCTCAGTGTTGACCTGATGAGGCGCGAACCTCGCCAACTCATTGAATTTTGTGGTGTACTGAGGTACTGTCATGTCGTCTTGCTTCAGCTCCAGGAATTGCATCTCCATGCGACTCTGATACTCATTGTGAAAGTAGTTTTCAAGAAAATCTTCTTAAACCCTCCCACTAGATCACACCTTCTCAAGCCCTGGTCAGTTTGCCTCTCACGTAAGTTTGCTTCGCTTTCAAAGATATATGTGGTGAAGATTGTCTTCTGTTCATCTCCAACTCGGGTGATAGCGAACGCCTTTTCCATTTCTTTAATCCATGTTTGGGCTTCGATGGGTTCGATGGTTCCTTTGAACTCAAGGGGTCCCGCACTTTTGAAGTCCTTAAAGTGTGCCACTTTGGCCGCTGGAGGGTTATTGGCATCCAGGGTCCGATTCTGAAGTGCCCCCACTAACATGTCTACGAATTGTTGCATGGGGTTCGGTGGATCCCCAGAATTAACACCTGACCCCTCTGGTGTTTGATGACGTCTTCCACTAGCCATCTTTCTGTTTAAATAAACTTAATGTTATCATCTTATAACTTTCTCTACAGCATTTATAATTCATATAAAACTTAATCATCACATCACATATTTAAATAAAAGCATATTTATTTACAAACCATAATAACAAAGTATCTCATCATCTTATGGCATTAAGCCATTTACATCACTTAAACCAAAGTACTTGGTAAAAACCGAAACCAAGTTTTATTTCATAGCTAATCGTTCTAAACGCTAATAGTAAAAGTTCATCACAAATAAACTAAAGACCCCGCCTAATGGCGTCTTCATGTTCTTCATCCGCCATCTCCAATGTCTAGACCGGTACTCCTCACGTGGAAAGTGAAAAAACCTATGCTGGAACCTCCCATGTGCTGACTTAAATTGGTGCTTCATCCTGTCCATCCTAATCTTCTTATCTCTCACTTCACCTTCTAACTCACCTGCTAGCTGTTAGGTTTGTAATATTCAAGAACGCAATCAAATTGCATAAATAAGCGGAAACGTGTAAAATCAGAGTTTAAAAATTTTACAAACCATATACCCGGATCACCCTTTATGCATAATTATTAATTAAACGAAAAGATAAAGAATAAAAGCATACCCTTGAAGATCGAGCATCCTCGTGTACAAGTTCACCTCCAAATCCTTTTTCGCTCAACTTGAATTCATCGGTTTGGTTCCTTCCTTCGATCAACGTTAGCCACCCAAGTGTTTGGCCTCAGAGGTGATCCACCAAGGAAGAAGAAGGATTCAAGAAGATGGGTGGTTGGCTAAACCCTAGTTTTTCTATCTCTATAGAAAAGGAAAGTACTCTCCAACCATCGAATTATAACGTAGTCTTGATATCCGATATAAGACTCATCTTATAAAGATATCAAGTAACCCTATTAAAATAAGGTATTATTTAATTAAACCCTTTTAATTAAAGGGCTCCCTAATCTTATTAGGATAATTAATTAAACTCCTTTAACTAATTTTCCTTCCTAATCCAATTAGGAATAAATGAGAGTACTTATATTAAATTAATTCCTAAACTCTTTTAGAAATTAAAATAATAATAATAATTATAATAATATTAATAAGACTCTCTTATTAATTTATATTTAATATTTCTAAAATATTAAATAATAATATTAAGCTATTTAATTTATTCTATCACCATAGATTAAATTAAATATACATAACATATTATTACGATTATGCCATTAACTTTTTAAATAATTATTCTTCCTTTTTATGGTGTGACCCTTTAGGTTCTCCATATTAAACCGGGTTGTGAATAAATCAATTAGAATAATTCTAATCTTATTTAAATAAATAAATTAAACAATTAATTTATTTAAATAAATAATATTTATTCTACAATAGGATAAGTTCCCCAATGATCAACGACTTTCCAGATAATATAGATTTCAACATTAATCATAAAAGAACCTTTGAGTAAATAGTTACCGTACAATTCAATCCTTCCACCATACAATGTCCCAATTAAATATAAGACATGGAATTATCACAAGTCTTATTTTATTTAATTATATGTATTTCGATCCTTAAATGCATTAACTCAAATAATGCAAATTAGAAACTCCTTTCTAATTTCATTCTCGCATTGCCAAGGACTACTTTGGGTTGTCATTTATCGAATCACATAGACATTTCTTCTTTAATAAGTGATAGATTCTTTATCGATCATACATTATCTCCATGTACAACTTATTATACCCAAGCATACCCTTTGATATACCCTAAGGGTCTTAAGGAATAAGTCAAAGTATAACTCATCATACACAAGATAATATGATGATCTCAAGTCCAAGGATCACTTAGACTACTATCACTACAGAATTCCTATCGACAAGCAAGTAAAACTCCATTAGGTATTCCTTAGCGAGCCACGTTCAAGTGAACTTATTCTCTAATAAGCACCTACATACTTGCTTTTTAGTGTTCCACACAAATGATCATGAGATTAATCATCCTCATCCAATGAGAAAGTTAACGTATGTACCAATCTATCCGGATTCACTAATCCCCAATTTAGTAATCCAACGATTGGGAACTATTTTAGTTTTAAGCTTTCTAAGAATTTAGATCTCATTAGAATGATCATCATCATTATTCTAAAAGCATTGCTTAAAACTATGGGTTTATCACATATTATAAAACAGCATCATGTAGATAATTAAAAGCCTTTAATAAATTAATACTTTTTATTAATAAATGAATAAGATTGTTTCAAAGTATATGCTTTATCATCAAACATGATTGGCTTGTGTGCATACTACTTTCAATCTCCCACTTGCACTAAAGCCAATCGCCATGGTATCTCATACTCTTCTTCTCTAAGTGACGATTATCCTGCTGTTGGATAAGCTTTAGTTAATGGATATGTAATGTTGTTCATGAGAGTCCACTATCTCTATAGTGATTTCCCATCTTTCAATGATTCTAATATTCAAATGAAAGTGGCACAACACATGTTTAGATCCAAGATGAGACTTAGGAACTATTCCTAGTTCTGTAATGAACTTTTAATCCAAACAATCAACTTGCGCCTTCATTTATAGCTATATACTTTATCTTTATCACTAAACCAAAGAACTCTTTCTTTGTTTGGAACCTTTCCAATTCATCGCACCATTTATTCAAGATAATGCTTTACCTTAAAGTGGATTTTTCGTCATCTTGATCCGTCTCTAAAAACTTGAGTCTGTTAAGCCCTCTTGTTTTAATTTAGACCCACCATGAATATAATCACATCCTTAGTGCTTGGTTAAGCACTTTAAGATGTTTTTCACGACTCACAGCGAACTTCTCCATAATATGATTGATCAACATCGTGTCTCGTACATTTCATTGCATACATGATTGTCACTCATACGACTCTCTCTTTCGTGAGTCCTGTGGGGACTATTAATAGAGATACACTCCATAGCTCATCGACATGAGACATCTCTTGAGTTTGCCATGCTAAACGACTTTTAGCATCAAATGAATATACGTTCCTTGGGTTAAGTCGAGCATCCTCTTAAATCTATCTATATAGATTTATATCCCCAATTAAGATACTCTTCCAAATCATTCATGGAGGAATGTTTAGACAACTTTATCTTTATCGATCAGAAAGCATTGGTATGTCATTCCTTATCCGTAGTATATCAACATATAGTACTAGGAATGTCACGATGCTCCTAATCGACCCTTTTGTACACACTATGTTCATTCTTATTTTGATAAAATCAAACTCTTTTGATCATTTCATCAAAACGAATGTTCCATATTTGAGAAACTTGCTTCAATCCATTTCTCCGAAAGTGTCTACAACACTTACCTCATCGTATGTAATCGGATCATCATCTTCTATGATGTGTACCTCATCATCATCATCTATGATTAATCCATACCTCCCTGTATCTTCTAGATTATTCCGCATTTACGATTGGGTTGTGGTACAATAGGTTCATCTCTGTGTTCCTCTTATTCGATTTTATAGTGTTTTGTGGATCATGAACTCTTCAAGATCTATTATCCTCCCACTAGCCCCTTTAATGATAAACATCTTTATCTTAGAAGGCGGTGTTTTTAATAAACACCTTTTGCTATGTAGGATTATAGAACATATGCCCTAAACTTACTTTTAGGATGTCCCACAAATCATACATGTCAAATTTTGGCCCAAGCTTATCCTTTGAAACCTTTTCACATAAGTTGGACAACCCTTATCTTAACATACTTAAGATTAGGAATCCTCCCCGTCAATAACTTTTATGGAGTCTTAAATGGATTTTGAGGTTACCATTTTCGTAGATATGCGCCCATTTCTAGGACATGACCTAGAAGGATACCGGAATGTCAGTAAAATCATTATGGACCGCACCATGTCCAACAAGGTATGAATTTTCCATTCAGATACATCAATCAATTATTGCAGACGATGTGTCCATTATGAGAAAACCATTTGAGATGATCTAGAAACTTATTGCACAAGTATTTATTCCTCGATCCGATCAAAGAATTCTAATACTTTATCAATTTATTTCACTTCAATTCTTTGAACCTTTCAAATAATTCATACTTGTATTTTAGAAAATACACACATTCAACTCTTTGAATGATCATCTCATTTTCTTATACTAGTTTGTTCAATTTGAAAATATATTTTTCACGTAAATCAAGTATACAAAATCCATTAAGTAATATTTCAGATTCTATACAAAACATTATTATTTTAAATAGAACAACAATTGTTCTTAATTATAATACCAAAAATTTTATTGTCCAACAATAAAATGGAAATAATGTTTCTAACAAGAATTGGAATACAATAACAACTTATCGACTTAATAGATTTGCCCGTAGCGATCTGCTAAACTATAAGTTTCTATAGCTAATGCAAGAACCTTTGCTTCATTTTCCACACATAGGATTACTTATCTTTGTTTAACTTTCTACTTCTGTTTGGTCCCTTCATAAATCTATATTTATGATAACCAAAGTCGGTATCTAATACCCAAGTAGAATCTTGACTTAAAGAAAATTTCATTTTAAATCATGAACAAATTTGTATTTATAACCAGAAACTTCACTAAGCTTCTTTGGTTAGCCTCTCGCAAGATACTTCTCATGCAGCTTTCTTTCCAAAGGTCCGTGCTTATTGCAAGGGAAGCAAGCTCCTTTGCTATCCGTGACGCTTTTGTTCTTATTATCCTTTGTTTATGCCTTTCTATTTACCTTCTTTGAATCGTTATTCTTTCAAGATCCTTTGGCCCCTACCAAGAAGACTTGATCTTTCTTGGTTGGAAAGTGACTCTCAACATTTTTCAATATGTTAAGCAAATCAATGAGGTCGATATCTAGCTTGTTCATATAAAAATTCACAACAATTGTGGAAAGGAGTCCGGAGTAAGTGCAAGATCAAATCTTGGCTCAACTCTCCATCCATGACAAAACTCGTTGTCCTAATCGATCAATCAAATTGATAATGTTAAGGACTTTTATCTATACTTTTAGTGTCATACATCATTCTAGATCGGAAGAGCTCCTTAGATATCTCGATATCTATCGGGCCCTACTTTCCTCACCATCAACTACTTGATGTGCGTGAATATAGTAGAAGCATACATAGTTTCATGTCGACGTCAAGCTCGTTACTCATAGATGCGAGCATGATGCATCGAGCCAATCGCGCATCATCTTGCCACTTTCTAAAAGTAGCAATCTCTTCCTCAGAGGCATTATTCGCAAGCATTGCGTAGGATAAGCGATTAAGGACATAAGATAGCTTTTCAAACCATGAGAACTATTCTCAAATTCCTTAACCAATCCATTTAATCCTATTCGTTAATTTAGCATCTAATATGCTTCTCGCATTATAGTAATTTTAGACATTGTAAAATTTCAGAAATGAATTTGTAATTAACAACATTTTAACATACATTCTTTTATTAATTACCAAAATAAATTAGGTCTTGTTTTAAATTGGTATCTCCCACTATTTTCTTCAAACTATATTACCCTCACTTATATAGTTTAAGCAAAATCTAATTAAAGATTTGTTTGGTGAGAATAAGGATCCCATTTCAAATGTATATAGCCTTGTGGTGATACAACAAACTATATATAAATAAATAGGTAGACAACTTTTGTCAATTACATCAACTATGCAACTCCTTTTCTTTTGCCTCTTAGATTATTTTGATCAAGTGATGGCACATCCGAATCAAAATTATCCAAGTTAAGTCCAACCTAGCACTCCATATATTCAAAAAAGAAAAATATCATCCTTGTGGTGACACAACAAAACAATATTGTTCAATTTTCTTTATAAGCATCAAATGTGATAAATTAACATCTTAAATACTTAATACTTGCCTTGTGGTGACACAACAAACTCATATTAAATATTTAATACTCTATTAATTTTATCATGCTAGAAGGCGACGTTTGATATTCCAAATATCTTTGAACGCTAAGGACTTAATATAAAAAAAAATTGAGGGGTTTGTAATTAATTTGTCTCATCGTGTTTAGTTAAGCATATTATATATATATATAAAATACGCGTCATATTAATTAACATGCAAAGCATGTTTGCATAATATATAATATATATAGTATAAACATGCACATATAAAATACTATATTCTACTCGGATTGATTATGGACTTTTATTCTAGTTTGGTTCACTAGAGCCACCAAGTGAACCAAAAGGTCAAACCCTAGGGGTGCAAGAAATAATATTTAAATATAACTATTACATTTAAACCCGGGCTCCATTACAAACGGGTCTTCAAGCGCTCCTTGCTCCTTGATCTCCAATTTTTCAAAATTAATTCTAACTATTCCTATTACAAAACTATTTAAAATAAATAGAAACCTTGATCAGCAGTCAAGGGGAAGTACATAGGAGGGAGATAGAATTTACATTCAGAAAAATTAGAGAAGACGAGGTACGCAGACCCCATTTAATAAAACCCATACATTCATGCATCCAACTAAAATAAAATCCAATCACATTGGTCAATTGTCCATAATCAATCTCATTTATTATCATACATATCACCATATGCATCAATACATAACATTCATTTGATGAATAATAAACATTCAATATATATATATTGATATCATTTAATGGGCAAATTTAGTTAGTATAAAATTTAATTTTGAATCAAAATAAACTCCTTTATTTTAATCCAAATTTAAATCAAAATAAAACTATTTTAATTTAATTTATCTAATTTTGAATAAAATAAACTATTTTATTTTAATCAAAATCTTTAATCAAAATAAACTCCTTTATTTTAATTAATTATGGAATCCAATTCCATGTACAAAATAAATAAAAATAAAACTTTTAATAAAAGAAACACTGATTCTCTTTCCAATTCACAAATAAACTCCTTTATTTTGAAAATATGAAATCTTATTCCATATCTAAATAATCTCCTTTATTTAGAAAAATAGGATTCTATTTCAATTCATAAATAAACTCTTTTATTTTGAATAATATGAAATCTAATTTCATATCTAAATAAACTCCTTTATTTAAGGAAAGATGGAATACAATTTCAACTCCAATTAGTTATCATGGAATCCAATTCCAACTCTAATTAGTTAGCATGAAATTTAATTTTAACATTAAAATAAACTTTATATTTTAATATTAAAATAAACCTTTTATTTTAAGATAAAATAAATTTTTTTATTTTAATTATAAAATTATAAAGAATATTATATATATATATATATATATATATATAAAATAACCGTACCTTCCTTGATTCGCGTGATGTATTAATATAATATATATAATATATCACGAAATCATATTACGAATCATGAAATCATATTGCAGGTTCAGGTAACCTGATAATATAATATCTTGGCCTGAAGCATGCAAAATTCAAATCATATAATATATATATATATTAAGTAACCATGCCTCAGGAAAAAGGCATAACCACGTGAATCATGGAATTGCAAAACACAGAATTCGCGAATTACGTTTGTTTGTTTTTTTTTTTGTTTTTTTTTGTTTTTTTTTTAAAAATAAATTTTATACAACATAATTATGCCCAATTAAATTATTCTAAACACATATCAATATACATATCAAATTAAAATAATTAATAATTCGCATAAAGGTTTGGCTCTGATGCCACTGTTAGGTTTGTAATATTCAAGAACGCAATCAAATTGCATAAATAAGCTTAAAACGTAAAATCGTAGTTTAAAAATTTTACAAACCATATACCCCGGATCACCCTTTATGCATAATTATTAATTAAACAAAAGATAAAGAATAAAATCATACCCTTGAAGATCGAGCTTCCTCGTGTACAAGTTCACCTCCAAATCCTTTCGCGCTCAACTCAATTCACGGGTTTAGTTCCTCCTTTGATCAACGTTAGCCACCCAAGTGTTTGGCCTCTAGAGGTGATCCACCAAGGAAGAAGAAGGATTCAAGAAGATGGGTGGTTGGCTAAACCCTAGTTTTTCTATCTCTATAGAAAAGGAGCGCATTCTCCAACCATCGAATTATAACGTAGTCTTGATATCCGATATAAGACTCATCTTATAAAGATATCAAGTAACCCTATTAAAATAAGGTATTATTTAATTAAACCCTTTTAATTAAAGGGCCCCTAATCTTATTAGGGATAATTAATTAAACTCCTTTAACTAATTTTCCTTCCCAATCCAATTAGGAATAAATGAGAGTACTTATATTAAATTAATTCCTAAACCCTTTTAGAAATTAAAATAATAATAATAATTATAATAATATTAATAAGACTCCTCTTATTAATTTATATTTAATATTTCTAAAATATTAAATAATAATATTAAGCTATTTAATTTATTCTATCACCATAGATTAAATTAAATATACATAACATATTATTACGATTATGCCATTAACTTTTTAAATAATTATTCTTCCTTTTATGGTGTGACCCTTTAGGTTCTCCATATTAAACCAGGTTGTGAATAAATTAATTAGAATAATTTAATCTTATTTAAATAAATAAATTAAACAATTAATTTATTTAAATAAATAATATTTATTCTACAATAGGATAAGCTTCCCTAGCGATCAACGACTTTCCAGATAATATAGATTTCAACATTAATCATAAAAGAACCTTTGAGTAAATAGTTACCGACAATTCAATCTTTCCACCATACAATGTCCCAATTAAATATAAGACATGGAATTACCGCCAAGTCTTATTTTATTTAATTATATGTATTTCGATCCTTAAATGCACAACTCCAAATAATGCAAATTAGAAACTCCTTTCTAATTTCATTTCGCGCCGCCAAGGATCACTTTGGGTTGTCATTTATCGAATCACATAGGACATTTCTCTTCTTTAATAGAAGTGGTAGATTCTTTATCGATCATACATTATCTCCATGTACAACTTATTATACCCAAGCATACCCTTTGATAAACCCTAAGGGTCTTAAGGAATAAGTCAAAGTATAACTCATCATACACAAGATACTATGATGATCTCAAGTTCAAGGATCACTTGTATTACTATATCACTACAGAATTCCTATCGACAGCAAGTAAAACTCCATTAGGTATTCCTTAGCGAGCCAATGCTCAAAGATGAACTTATTCTCTAATAAGCACCTACATACTTGCTTTAGTGTCTCCACACAAATGATCATGAGATTAATCATCCTCATCCAATGAGAAAGCAACGTATGTACCAATCTATCCGGATTCACTAATCCCCAATTTAGTAATCCAATGATTGGGAACTATTTTAGTTTTAAGCTTTCTAAGAATTTAGATCTCATTAGAATGATCATCATCATTATTCTAAAAGCATTGCTTAAAACTATGGGTTTATCACATATTATAAAACAGCATCATGTAGATAATTAAAAGCCTTTAATAAATTAATACTTTTTATTAATAAATGAATAAGATTGTTTCAAAGTATATGCTTTATCATCAAACATGATTGGCTTGTGTGCATACTACTTTCACTAGCTTCTTGATCCGAACACTGTCTCTCCTCTCATCTCCCCATAATGTAGTAATAATCTGCTTGTCAGGTTAGAGACTCTGTATCCTCAACTCTAACCCTTTAATGGTATATCCCAAGTGGGTCCTAATAGCTTCTTTCTCATCCTCTAGCCTATCCGCCTTCTGGTCTGATGCCCGCAGCTTGTCAGCCTGATCCCCATTCCTAATTACCAGGTGATGCACCAATGCCTGAAGCAATACTGCAGCCTGCTGCTCCCCTTGATATAGCTCCTCCAACTCATAGACTTTGTCATCCAACTTAGTAATCCTATCCATTAACTCATCCAACAAAGTATCCTCAAGTACTTCTTCGGAGTCCTCCTCGGGCTCCTCTTCCATTTTAGGATACTCCTCTGGGTCTGAGTCAGCTGCTGCCTCAGCTATAGGCTCAAGTACAGCTATCACAAACTGCTCACTCACAACGTGGATATCTCTAACCTCCTCTTCTCCTGTTATCCTTCAAACAAGACAAAATAACTCGGTTAGTAGTTTAAAATAGATGTTTTTGCTTTTAGAAAAAATAGATTTGACACAACCCCTAGAACTCTACGTGAGTTCATCTCCTTATTTTCTCCACTAACTTCCCTAAGGTTACAGTCTAAGGTTCCCCACCTAAGGTTTATAACCTATGGCATTGATACCAACCTGTGACGCCCCCAAATTCGTGTAACATCGATTACAGGACATGGTGCTCATAATACAACATATATAAACATTTAACTCCATAAACTCCGGAAAATATTAATAATATAACTATTACATACCTATTCAGATAAAATCCTAAGTCTTTACAACCTTAAATAAACTGAAACTTAAAAATAGTGTTTATCTCTACATTACATCATACGCGAAAATATAACTTGTTACATAAATAACTCTAATCATTTCATCTTAGACTTCCCCTTGTCCTTGCCCGAGCTCTCAGCGTTTTGAGCCTTAATTGAAAGGTTTAAGCAAGAATGAGCACAAATTGCCCAGCAAGTATATAAAGTAGTTTGGAAACACGTATCAGGAGTAAAACATTTGTATGAATATTTCTCAATAGTTGAAATAATTAGCAAGAGATAAACAAGAATATCGAGATAAGAGTTTTAGAATTCTCAATAACATACTAAGGGGTGTTAGATAACCTGAACATTTGTTTCATTGAAAACCATCAGACGGTTTAACAATCAAATAGATTATAAATAGTCTCTGCAAGTACTCCAGGTGATCAGCCTATCGTACCCTACATTATGAACAAGTATGAAATTTAACTGCATAAGCATAAATGGGACTATATGCCCGACATCTGTTTGCCCGATTATTCGGGTTGTTCATTTTAGTATTCATTCGAGACCGCACCGAAGCAATTTGGTTCGGTAAACATTAAATAGCTTCAAATGATTTGAATTATTCGAAGGTGATATCATTTATCATCAATAATATATAGCCGAAACAAAAATCCAGAAAGCATACATGGAAACAGTTCGTTAAAGAAATAGAACTTTAAAGTATAACAATTGCAATACTAATGGAGTAATCATCAATAGTGTTTGCAAGAAAATTGCAGTTATATAACTTTACGACAAAGGAACTTGTACGAAAAGTAATTAGCACAAAACTGATACTTACTCTCACTGCAACAACAATGGGTAAAGATTAAATAATTGCTCAATAAAAACTTAGGGTTAGGAAACTTGCCTGATACGACTTCTATAATTTACCGTTATCTAATAGCCCTTCACGTAACCTATTCACATGTGTCACGTTAAGCAATTAGGTTCTCGAACACCACTTCGAAGTGTAATGGTTTCCTTTTATTTTAATAAGATGATTAAACTCGCACGTATTCAAATGCAATTCAATTAAATAACATGTTGCTTCGTATAAGCCAAGTGGTTCAATAACCCGACCTGACCCGGATCCGACCTGGCCCGACCCAAATCTCTATCAAAAATCTGCATAAAACATGCTTAAGGATCTCAAGTCGGAAAACCTTATTTTCCATAATTTTGACATCACATATTTTATTAAACTCATTTATCCATATAACATCATTTATATGGAAAAATACCAAATCAGTTTGAAAAATATTTCTTTTCTATGATTTTGCAGAATATAGTCCCACATTGAACATATATTTTTCCCAAAATTTTTAAAATCCATATACTATTTTTAAATAGTCCATAATAGCCAAATATTCTCAGATTTTTCATAAATCGAGATTAGCTCCAAAAATTCTAAAATTTTTAGGGTTAGCTCCTGTTATATACATGTACTTCCAGTAAATATTTTGTAATATTTGGACTTATACACCGAGAGTTATTTGGGTATCTTTTCAAATAGTGTCCTTAGCCGTAAAATCCATAACTCTCAAACCGTATGGTCAAAAATTATCAAATTTTTACACGACTTTCATATCTTCTTATATTAACACTCCAATTTTTTTCAGAATTTTTAAAGTAAAAAAAGTGAACAAAAATCCCCCCGAGAAATACTGATCCAAAATAGTTCCAAGAAAATAGGACATCAAATTTCTACCAAATTTCATATCTCGCTCAATTTAACTCTGTTTCTTATGAAATTTGGACAGGTTATACATCAT
This sequence comes from Panax quinquefolius, assembly GCA_020205615.1. Taxonomy (NCBI): domain Eukaryota; kingdom Viridiplantae; phylum Streptophyta; class Magnoliopsida; order Apiales; family Araliaceae; genus Panax; species Panax quinquefolius. Next base: position 47,956,057 of record CM035154.1, on the reverse strand, counting down.
ACTACATAGTATTTTACAAAATTATTACCTACCATAATCGGGTCACAGAAAACATGAATCCAAGGCTCCGAAAAACCCGAAAAGTCACAGAATTCATGTTTTAACCAACTTTGACAAAATTCATGATTTCGATTCTAGCATGCAAGGAATTAATTCCTACTATCCAGATCATATATACTCATATAAATACACATGTTACAACAATTAAACTCACTAAATTTCCATGATATGATTATATTAGCATCATTGAGTCATATTATCAAATATTTGGCATTCATGACATAATTCCTTAAATATCTACGATATTAAGGCATGATTAAACCAGAACTTTCGTTCATACATCCACATAACATCAACTAATAGTGACATGTCAACACAAGGTCCAAAAAAAATTGTTTGCAAAAAGTCACATAAGCATATTCTCTCATTTTTACTAAAGAGCATGGAAAAAAGAGTTCATGGCTTACCTCTTTGATGAATTCTACTTGCTCGAGCTCCTCCAATGATTCTTCTTGCTTGATTAGTCTCTAAAAACTCCAGAATTCGCCACCCTCTCAAGCTCCTTCCTCTCTCACTCTCAACTTCACTCACGGTTGGATTTTTTTACAAAGAGGAAGAAGAGACTTGGATTGGGAGTATATATAAAACATGTTATCAAATGATTTTTCCAGCCCTTCCATCTCCGATATAAGTTATATGTATTAAGTATATTGTATAAATTTAATTTAGTATAGGGTGGGGGTTATAGAAAGGAGGAGTCTTGGATTTGTAAAGGGTTTGTAACTCTCTCCCCCATCATTACCTTATAATACAAATACTCCCTATCTTGTCCAAATTTGGTTGACCCGTGGGCCCCACAGCTGTTGCACTCCCTTATTAAAATATTAATATAATTAATTTAATCATTTAATAAACTATTTTGACCATTTTGCCCTCTGTAGCCAAATGTTTCGATACTAATATTGATTCCTACTAAATCGACATTCTGGACATCATGGGACTATCCGTTTCGTCAAATTAGCCTCCAAAATTCGTGGTTGACTTTTAACCCAAAAAAGTCATTCGGTTGACTTTGACCAAAAAGTCAACCGCGACACATTTTTGTGGTTATAGTCTATCTTGACTAATTTCGACGTTCTGGACTCAAATACGCAGTCCACGTCTCTAAATTCCGCTCCAAAATCAATCTCATATTTTAATCCCCTCCCACGCAATTAATCAATTTAATTACATAACTAACTCAAATAGTTAAATTCGTCTAAACCAACCATTTACACATACCTCATCGCATAACTTAAAGTTAAACATGTATGTATAACACATATACATCTAATAATAGAAATCACACAAGAGTTTCACATAAATTCATTTATTGATAATTAGTAAATTACATAATAATCTCGAATATTACAAGTTTTGTGGAGAATTTAAGAAGAAGGCGGAGGGATGCCCGAAGTGTGGGAGATATCACCAGGGCGAGTGTTGGAAAGAGCTCAGTGTTTGTTACAAATGTGGCCAAGAGGGGCATATTGTGCCAAACTGCCCAAATCCAAAGAAGATCAAAGGTTGTTTCATATGTGGCTCGGTGGACCATTTGATCAAATATTTCCTAAAGAAAAGGAGCGACGGAGGGAGCAGCCAGCAAGGGGGAAGCAACAAACTGATGATTGGCGGACCGATGCCATCTAATCGTACAACTGCTAGAATGTTTAACATGATTGCCCAGGATGCAGTAGCTACAAAGGACGTGGTGTCAAGTATCATTCCGATCAATGATATAAATGCATATGTATTATTTGATTTGGGTGCCACCTATTCTTTTGTATTTGAGGAATTTGCTAGTCGACTAAATTCACCCCGAGAACGATAAGGAAATACTTTGAACATAGAAGTTGTGAATAAGGAAGTAATCTATGTAGAGTATATTTACCGAAATTGTCGCACAAACATTAAAAATCATGAAGTAAGCATAGACTTGATCCCTATAAGATTGGGAGAGTTTGACGTAATATTTAGAATGTATTTGTTGTATAACCATGTTGCGATAATTGATTGTCAAAATAAAAAGTTTTAACCTTCAGACCCCGAATAAGTCTAAGGTGGTGTTTTATTGTAGCTCATCGCTTAAGCAATTGTGTTGCCTAACGATGATGCAGGCCAAGAAATTGTTAAGAAAAAAATGTGTAGGTTATTTAGCTTACATTGTTGATACGCGAAAAAAAGGAATAGAAATTAAGGATATACCTGTAGTGTGACGCCCCCAAAATAGGTATACATCACCCATTCTGAGTCGCCAAATATCACACTACAGAAATCAAATATAAACTTCATTTATAAAACTGTTGAACTGTCGTGCAGAGTACGACAACACATAAGTTGTGAGTTTTAATACAAATATATGTAACTCTCATGGTGCCTCGACCACAACACCTTACAATGGTACTTTACATAAAAGTACAGTCAATAACTATTTTAGAAATTAAAATCTTTGGAAAATGCTTAAGGAAACCTCCGTACATGGGATGCCATGCATCTAAGTTATGATATATATCATATGACTCGAGAATTATCCTTGGTTGACCCAATAGACCCCAAAGAAAAATGAGAAGATTACTATCATGTTATTTCCTATGGTGAGTCTTCTCTTGACATATAATTATCTCCATTGTCTCCAATTGAGAATTATATTTCAATCAAACTCCAAGATTATATAGGTAGTGCTCATAGATATAATCAGCAAGTGCATGTGCACAACCCTGTCTTATGATAACATGAAGTCATCTGTCATTAGACATCTTGTATGATAGTGGCAAAATGCCCTTCCAAAGTTGGGTTCACCTCACCCTATTCGGTTCACCAAAATTAACGGTTAAAATGACATATAAAATACGACACACTTATCTATAATTCTCAATAAAATTATTTTTATACTATTTTAGGGGAAACCTCAACAGCTATAGACCATCGTTCTATTCCCCTGTTACCCCCGCTCGACCCAGCTACACTCTTATTACCTGAAAGGAATTGTGATGCAAAAGGGTGAGCACAACTAGACCAGTAAAGAATATTAGGACTAAAGATAATTAAATTATCAATAGCTTTCGTCATTAAATAAATCAGAGATTTAGAACATATGGTAGATGATAACACTTTTCAACCATAGTGGCAGCGGAACGAAAAATCCATTAGAAGAGTCAAATAGACCATAAAGTCTATATTCTCCATGTTAAAAGTCCACCAAACATGTTTTATCCTTGTAACATCAATCAACAGTTCATGTCCACAATTATGTGAATAACTCATAATCATAATTGTGATTCTAAAGTCCTCTTCGCGCCCATGACGAAGATAATGGTTATACCAAATCACAGTTCCGGTTCATAATCATACTAATGAATTCATCTTTGCACTACGGGCCAAAGATATTCATTAACAGTTCATCTTTGCACTAAAGGCCAAAGACATGCAACTATATTTTAGAAGAGTAAAGTAGAGCATGAAATCTACTATCTTCTATGAATTAAAAGTTTATTATCAATATTTTATAGCTGAGACTCAACTCAATAAATAATCCACATCACCGAATTATTCATGCACTACGGCCAAGGATTTTCGATAGTATCACATCCATGAATTAATATTTCATCGCTGAGACTCAGCTCAATAAATAATCCACATCACTGAATTATCCATGCACTACGGGCCAAGGATATTCATTAGTATCACGACCACGAATTATCCATGCACTACGGGCCAAGGATATTCGCCTTTTCACCAATGGTCATGATCACGCCAAACAACAATTCATCTTTATACCCTTAGCCGAAGAGAACGCATGGTCATGATCATACCAACAACTATCGCTGAGACTCAGCTTAATAATTAGTATCACAACCACGAATTATCCATGCCATACGGACCAAGGATATTCGTGTTTTCACCAATATTCATGATCATACCGAATAATCCCTGGTCATAATCATACCAACGACTGTCAATCAATGCACTACGGCCAATGAGGACTTTTACCACATCATTTGTAACACTACGGGTCATGATTATACCGAATTATCCCTGATTATAATCATACCAATCAACAGTCCATCTATGGACGTAAGCCAAAGATGGCTTTCATCAAAATATAAGCATGAGAATGATGACAATGATATAAGCATTAGTCAAACGAAATCAAGGATAAATATTAAATACTTTAAATTTATCCAGAGTTTAAAAATATCCAAATTGTCAATATGATACTGTTTTGTCGAGTAAAATTGAAGAATAATATTAATGTATCAAAAATAATTTGAACGGAAAAGAAATAAAGTTTTTTTGGGTGAATAGTACCCCGTGAATAGTACCTTATGAATAGTAACTTGACATAAAAAGTGTCCCAAATACCCTACTGAATAATATTTGAGTGAATAGTAACTGGGTGAATAGTAACCTATGAAAAGTAACTCGTGAATAGTTGTACCCCGACATGAAAAGTGCCCCGAATACCCGAGCAAATAATATTTGAGTGAATAGAAACTAGGTGAATTGTAACCCGTGAATAGTATCCCGGGCGACAATATTGAAATTTAATAAGAATGTTCAGACCAATATTCCAATGAAACGATACTAGATGAAGCGCAAAACTCAAGAGTATTATACTAATTTCAGGAATTATAGAAGCAATACTTACCATAGTAAGTTTAGATTTAAGAATATGAAAAGAAATAATATACGAAACTGCAAATGGATTTTCACCTGTCATATGGTACGTAATCCGCGTAGACAGATTATTCCTGCAGATTAAAGGATGAATACAAAAAATAGTATTCCTTACGAATATGAAAGAAATAATACTCCTTACCATACGAAAATAACATCCCCTACCTTAGTAGAAGACTAGATATTGCAATAATGAAGTAGTAGAATACTCTTCTTCTCGCTCTCTATAATTTCTCTCTCTATAGCTTCTCTTGTGAATCTCAGTGAATTGGTGAGAATGAAAGAAGAATTAAGCTTCTATTTATAGGAGAAATGACTAAATAGGAACTAATTCACGAACATGCCAGTTTGATTTATTATTAAAATGAACGATCCTTATTAATTACTATTAAAACCACAACCGACGGTCCAGATTGATTTACTTATAAAACCACCACCGACGGACCAGATTGATTTACTATTAAAACCACCATCGACGGTCTGGATTGATTTACTATTAAAACCACCATCGACGGTCCAGATTGATTTACTATTAAAACCACCATCGAAGGTTCAGATTGATTTACTATTAAAACCACCATCGACGGTCCATATTGATTTACTATTAAAACCACCACCAATGGTCCAGATTGATTTAACTTATTACACTTTAGTACCCTTAAAGTTTTCTAAGTTTGCATTATTCCCCTCTAACTTCTTTAATTAACTTATCTTCAATAAACACATTTCTGAATACTTCAACAATTATTCAACATTAATATTATAACTTATAATATTAACAACCAGATCATTCCCAGGTAAGAGGGGGCTTTCTGATAAACATTTCTCCTTATTGGCGCGCAATCAGGTGACCAAACCCCTTTCCTCAACATAACTTTCTAGACATTGTCAATAATGTAAATAATCATATGAATAAATGTGTTGTCTCACTTATTGATTTAATAATATAAAATATTAAGCAGATGATACTGTGATAATAATTGAATCAAATAACGTGAGATACTATGCAACAATTACTGTAGCAATAATTGAGTAAACTGCGTGGCTTCTTACGTAAGCATTAATAATCAATACTGTGTGCTACTATGAAACCACACGTATTACTGTATTTTTACCACCAGGTATTTCAACAATTTAACCGTAAAAGTTTTGTCGTTATTTTTATAAAAATTTATTTCTGTCGTTTTCTAACTCCGACAGTTATTTCGTTGTGGGGTCCACCAATGATAGTGTTTTCGTACGGATATTCCCTGACAAAAACAAATATTCCCCGACCAAACAAATATTCCCTTACACAATGAATATTTTATATCAACTTCCTTACTTTTTCAAAATTTTCAAATATGACCCTTAACTTTAACCTTTTATCAATTTAACCATTTATTAAATAGAATAATAATCATAAAAAATTGAATACTTTAATTTCATAAAATTTGGGGTCTCACATGTAGTGAGAGAATTTCAAGATGTATTTCCGAATGATCTGCCTGGTCTTCCGCCAAATAGCGAAATCAAATTTAAAATAGACTTAGCACCAGGAACTGCACCGATTTCAAAAACCCTATATCGTATGGCGCCGGTAGAAATGAAGGAATTGATGATACAATTACAAGAGTTGCTGGATAAGGGTTACATATGACCGAGTGTGTTTCCTTGGGGATCACCAGTGTTATTTGTAAAGAAGAAGGATTGGTCGATGAAGTTCTATATCGATTATCGAGAATTGAACATTGTGGTGATAAGAATAGATATCCATTACCAAGGATAGATGACCTTTTTGATCAGTTGAAGGGAACGAAGTGTTTCTCAAAGATAGATCTATGAACGAGTTATCTCCAGTTGAAAGTGCAAGATGAGGACATATCAAAGACGACATTCTAAACTCATTACGAACATTTCAAAATTTTGGTAATGTCATTCGGATTGATAAATGCTCCGGAAGCATTTATGGACTTAATGAACCGAGTCTTCAAGCCATTCTTAGATAAGTTCGTAGTAGTTTTCATTGATGATATATTGATCTACTCAAAGACGGAAGAAGAACATGCCGAACATCTGAAAAGGGTTTTGGAGGAACTAAAAAAAGAGAAGCTGTATGTGAAGCTTTTCAAGTGTGAATTTCGGATGAAGAAGATTCAATTCATAGGACACGTGGTGGATAAGGATAGAATTTCTGTAGACCCTGTAAAGGTAGAAGTAGTGAGTAATTAGGAGCAACCGAAGACGCCAATTGAAGGAAGAAGTTTCTTAGGGTTAGCTAGGTACTATCGAAGATTTATCCAGGATTTTTTTATGGAGAAAAATATGAGATATACATGAACCATAAGAGTCTAAAATATATATTCACACAGAAGGAGTTGAACATGAATCAGAGGAGGTGGTTAGAATTAATCAAGGAATATGACTGCGATATTCTTTATAATCCGGGGAAAGAAAACGTAGTGGTCGATGCGCTAAGTAGAAAAGGAAGGGAGAAGTTATTTTAATTAACAACTCAGGAGGAGTTAATAAGGGATATGGAGAAATTAAAGATAGAAGTAAATGGACTGGAAAGGTCTGGAGAAAGATTGTTTGCAGTAGAAGCTCATCCAACCTTGTTGGACAGAATAAAGGAATTACAAGAGAAGGATGAAGAATGCGAGAAAATCAAGAAGAGGATCACATAAAATAATGAAGAAAAGTTCAAGATGGATAAAGACGGTATTTTAAGATTTGAGGAAAGAGTGTGGGTGCCAGTAGTAACCGAGTTGAGGGAAGAAAATTTTCACGAGGCACATAATACGACGTATTCCGTTCATTTGGGAGGCACAAAGATGTACCAAGATTTGAGGCAACACTTTTGGTGACCCAATCTTAAACGAGAAATCGCATAGTGCGTGAGTAAATGTCTTACTTGTCAATGGGTCAAAGTAGAGCAACAGAGGTTGAGTGGTCTACTTCAACCGTTGGTAATACCTGAGTGGAAATGGGAACACATTACGATGGACTTCCTGGTTGGACTTCCAGTCACGCAGAAAGGTTTTGATGCCATTTAGGTTATCATAGATCGATTAACGAAGACGGCTCATTTTCTACCGATCAAGATCTGATATAGCTTAAATCAATTAGCGAGCTTATATGTAAAATAAATTGTTTTGCGATATAGAGTGCCGGTATCAATTGTCTCTGACCGAGATCCGCGCTTCACGTCAAAATTTTGGAAGAGCTTACAAGAAATGATGGGAACGCAGCTGAGGTTGAGTACTACTTATCATCCGCAGACAGACGGACAAAGTGAGCGAACAATACAAATGTTGGAGGACATGCTTAGAACTTGCGTGATGGACTTCAAAGGAAGTTGGGACGATCACCTACCTCTAGTAGAATTTGCTTATAACAATAGTAATCATGCGAGTATAGGCATGCCACCGTACGAAGCTCTTTGATAAGTTGAGAGCGAAAGATGCTAGGGCCGAAATGAGTTCAACAAAAAGTAGATGTGGTGACATTGATAAGAGCTAGAAGAAGTATGCAGATTTGCATTGTCAAGACCGCGACTTTGAAGTCGGAAGTTACGTTTTCTGAAAAGTGTCTCTTTGGAAGGGAAAAATATGATTTGGAAAAAAGTGAAAATTGAGTCTGAAATTTATAGGACCATTCGAGATACTGAAGCGAGTGGGTGAAATGGTGTATAAAGTTGCATTACCACCTGAGTTCGAACACATCCATAATGTGTTTCACATTTCTGTATTGCGTCCATATAAGCCTGACTACAAACACGTGATTTCTTATGAGCCCATTCAAGTGGAAAAGAATTTAGCATATGAAGAAACTCCTGTCCAAATATTAGATAGGAAAAAATAGACATTAAGAAATAAAATTATATTATCTGTAAAAGTACTTTGGCGAAACCACGACACTAAGGAGGCCATGTGGGAATTAGAAGACAAGATGTGAAGGGATTATCCCCATTTATTTGTGTAACCTTGTACCAATTCCAAGGATGAAATTTTTATAAGGGGGGAGGATGTAAGAACCGAAGAATTTCATGAATATATAATTCTTTTGAGATAATAAGAAAATAAATATTTATTTGAATATAAATATTGATGTGTTATGAGATTAGTAATTCGATTAATTCAAATTGAATTTATGAGAATTACGAAAAATGTAAAGTTGTGGTGAGAACTGTGGAATGCCTTGTGTGGCATGAGAATGGAAAGTGGTTTAATTTAATTAATGAATAAATGAATTGAAAAGTGAATAATTAAATATCATATTATTAATTAATTATTATTGTGAATAATAGAATACTAATGAGTAAAGTAATTTAAGTAATTAATTGTCTAGTGTGGCAAGATAATAAAGGAGTGTACTATCTCTTAAGTAAAGAGATTAATTAATTTAGAATATGAATTTATTGCAGCAGTGACTAAGTCTGAGAAATTCCTAGAGTGGCGCAATTGCGCACTAACTTCTCATCAGTAAACCAAAAAGTAGCATGCTTTAGTAGCAAGACTTGGAAAATAATTTCCATTGTGTGCATGAGTTGTAAAGATGTTTGTTAGCATTAATAAAGAATGAGAAAGATAATGGATCAATTACCATTATTATTAATGTGAAAATTATTATTAAATATAATTTCATGCCACTATGTGTAATATAGGAAAATGTGGGTAGTAGTATTATATAATTATCTACTAATTAAAGATTAAATGAGGTGTGGCATTTAATTGTGGATAACGCTATACAAAGACTATATAGTGAAAGTAATTAAATCATAAAGTTGATTTAGATAAGTTTTGTTACCTCGTCATGTGTGATGAGACAATTTAATGTGTACTCTAAATATGGGAGTAAATAAATATGTACTAAATATTTATTTCAATACCGATGTGTAAGTAAATAGTAAAAGGATATATTAAATTATTAGTGACCAGTTAAATTAAGTCCACACATGTTATAAGTATTAATTAGACTGGACTAATGTACATGGATTATATGACGTGGGTACATAAATAATCCCTAACTTTCCATTTTGTAGTAGCATTAACACATTAAAAATACAGTTTTGGGAATTAAAGAAACTAAACTAATCAATTTAATCACGTTGCTGAGAATTTAGAAGCTTCAGTTGTAAGACCCCAACTTTCATAAATAAAGATTAATTTTTCTCGAAATATATTTTTGAATATTAGGGTGTTGATTTGATATAATATTATAGTTGTGGGTAATATTTATAAATTTTGCAAAGTAAGCAAGTTGTTATAAAATATTCGATTGGCCGGGGAATATTTGTTTTAACAGGGAATATTCGTACGATGTCACAATCATTGGTGGACCCCACAATGAAATTATTGTCGGAATAAAAAAAATGACAGAAATATCTTTTTATAAAAATAACGGCGAAAGTTTTACCGTTAAACTGTTGAAATACCCGGATGTAAAGTACGATGAATGGCGTGGTCGCATAGTGGCACACGGTATTGATTATTGATGCTTACGTGAGAAGTCACTCAGTTTTATTCAATTATTGCTACAGTAATTGTTGCATAGTATCTCATGTTATTTGATTCAATTATTATCAATTTTTTATAATATTAAATCAATAATTGAGACGACAAAGTTATTTATATTATTATTTGCATTATTGACGATGTCTAGAAAGTTCTGTCAAGGAAAGAGGTTTGGTCACCTAATTGCGCGTCAATAGGGAGAAATCCTTATCGAAAAGCCCCCACTTTCCTGGGAATGATCTGGTTGTTAAGTATTGTGAGATATAATAATGATGATAAATGTTGTTAAAAATATTGAGGGGATTTTTATGAAGTATTTGTTGTAAATGTTTCTTATAATATGGACCCCCACTTACCCATTTTTCAAAACTGTCGGTAGAAGTTATCTCAGTTTTGTTATATATATATATATATATATATATATATTTAATTTTTTGGTGGGGGGGGGGGGGGGGGTCACGGGAAACATAATGCAATGGAATGGCAGGTAAGTCAGGGAATGTATTATTATTATTATTATTATTATTATTATTATTATTATAAGTTTTGTTTTTTATGAAAAATAGAATATATTATATTTTATTATGCATAGTATTTGCATAGTGTCTGCATAGTAAAATAAGAAAATTCATTCAGCGCCCGTGTGAAATTATTGTTGGTCCGTGAATTTTAATTTTCAAATAGTATCCTTTCATTCTCCTATAAATAGGATGCTTAGTTTAGAATTGAAGATCACACCAGAATCAGATAATTCTTCTTCTATAATATTGAACATATTTCTTTAGAGTTTTAAGATGCTTTGAGCGTAGAAAATAGTGAAATTTTCTTCAAGAATATCACCACTATACCAGTTGGAATACTCTTCTTTTTAAGGTAAGGGATGTTATTTTTGTTCAATACTCATAAGAAATAATATTTTCTTCCATACTCTGTAGTATGTAAGAAATATTATTTCGTTTCAGATTTCGAATTCTACAATCATTTTGTTAAGTTTTGCCTTTTATACTCCATGAAATTAGTAGAATATCCTTGATATTTGCGCTTCATCTAGTATCTTTTCATGAAAAAATTATTCTGAGCATTGTTGATAAGTTTTAACCTTTTCATGTCAGAGTACTATTCATGTGGTACTATTCTCGAAGTACTATTCACGGGGTACTATTCACTCAGGTACTATTCATGAAAAAAATTGATTTTTTTTCGATCCAAATTATTTTTGATATATTTTTATTCTTGAATTTTACTCCACAAAGCAGTATCATGTTGACAATTTGGACATTATTGAATTCTGGATAAATTAAATTATAAATCTTTAAAATTTATCCTTTGCTTTCATTTAATTGAATTCTTATATCATTGTCATCATCCTCATGCTTATATTGTTATGAAAGTCATCTTTGGCCCGTAGTGCATAGATGGACTATTGATTAAAATGATTATGACTAGGGATTATTCGGTATAATCATAACCGTAATGTTACAAACGATGTGGTAAAAGTCCTCATTGGCCCGTAGTGCATTGATGGAAAGTTGTTGGCATGATCATGACCATTGGTGAAAACACGAACATCCTTGGCCCGTAGTGCATGGATAATTCATGGTCGTGATACTAATGAATATCCTTGGTTGTAGTGCAGTGATGATTCGATGATGTGGATTATTTATTAAGCTGAGCCTCAGCGATAAAATTGATAATAAACTTTTTAAATCATAGAAGATAGTAGATATCATGCTCTACTTGACTCTTTTAATGGATTGCTTGTTCCGCTACAGTTAAACTTGAGGTCTATTGTTTTTTTATCAGTTTAACATTGTTGAAGGCCAACGATAATTTATTCTGCATTATCTTAGTCATAATATTTCTTACTGGACTAGTTGAGCTCACCCTTTGCTTTCATTGTTCTCTTCAAGAAATGAGAACATAGCCAGGACTAGTCGGGGAACGGAGTGATGGTCCAAGATGGTGCATTAGTAGTCCTCACTATTCTGTGAAATAGTGTGATAATAAGTGTAATAATATTTAATTTGAGTTTGGATATTGTCTAGAAGACAATATTCATGTTGAAACTCCCTATTTATGTTTTTTCGTACTTTACACGATAGTTGTATAATTATGTTGTATTTGAATTCTGTACCATGTATTTTGTGACTCGGATAGGGTGATGTATACCTATTTTAGGGGCATCACAGTTGGTATCAAAGCTTAGGAATATGATCTCTGGCTAGGATGTGAGACTATAACTAGGGGGGAGAGACGGGGAAATCCTTCGCTAGTATGACCTACCTAAGCTTATTTGTTATTTAATTGCTCGGTCAGAATATAGGGATAATTTGTGGCATGCCAATTAACCCTTATTTTATGGCAGTGTTTGAAAATGGCATCTAAAAATGTTAAGATCAGCAATGAAGCACATGAGACCGTTGAGTCACTAACGATCAATACCCAGGATAATGTGTAATAGGAAGACAATAATCCTCAGGTAAACAACAACATCGATCAAATGACAAATGATGGGATGTTCAGAGGCTTTATGCAATTTATGCAACATCAGGCGAGAGCGGCTCTTGTTCAAAATGCAGGTGGAAACACTGGTAACTCACAGATGGTCAACGCTAAGCAATTCAAGAAGCTGGGACCATCAGAGTTTTGTGAAAAGCCAGAACCACTTAAGGCGGAGACGTGGATAAAGCAGATCACGGAGATATTTGAAGTCTTGGGATGCTTCGAGGAGAAAAAGGTTCCCTTTGCCACCTTCATGTTGCGAGGAGAGGCAGATTACTGGTGGAAATCTGTAAAGCATACTCAACCTACTGCACTAAAGATGTCTTGGGAGAAGTTCCAAGAACTGTTCAATGACAAGTACTTTCTCGAAAGTATTCGTTACATGAAGGAGGTAGAGTTCATCAAGCTAGAGCAAAACAATATGACCGTGTCGCAGTACGAAGCTAAGTTTTCTATGTTGTCTCGGTTTGTGTCCTACTTAGTTGATAATGAGAAGAGAATAACGTTGATGTTTCTAAGAGGTTTGAAACCCGAGATACGTCAATACCTCATTTCTCACAAACTTTGCTTGTATTCAGATGTTGTGAATAGGGCTCAGTTATTGGAAGACGATAATGAGTCAACCCAACCAAGAGAGAGCAGCCGGCAAAATGATAATACCTGTGGTAGCAGTCATCGAAGCGGTGACAACAAACGTGGAGGGAATCAACATGCCAAAAATGGTAACCACTTCGGTGGTAATCATGGCCAAGAGAATAGGAGTGGAAATTTCAAGAAGTGAAGATTCAACAATAATGGAAAAACGTCAGCACCAGCACCCGTTGTTAAGGAAGGAGAACGACCACCTATCATATGCTTCAAATGCGGATGGGAGGGACACATTAGCCCAAATTGCACGCAGCAGTCCAAAATGTGTTACAATTATGGAAGAAAAGGTCACCTAGCTCGATTTTATCGTTCAGTGATGCCAAGTCCAGTTGGGATGGTGACACCAAATGCCGTCCCAGACAAGTCAAAACCAGTAGTTCAAGGGAGAGCGTTTGTTGTGACCTCCTAGAAAGTGAGGAACCTGAACGAGGTCATCATGGGTAAGCTAATCATAAACTCTATCGAAGGCTATACCTTATTTGATACCAGTTCTACCCATTCTTTTATTTCTCCTACTTGCGCTCAACGTTTAAATTTAACTCAAGAGAAATTAGACCTTGACTTATTTGTTGAAACTCCGTTGGGTGAAACCTTCATTACATCCACTATTTACAAGTCTTGTTTGATTCAAATCGGCATCCACAGGTTACCTGTCAATCTTATTTCTTTGAAAATACTTCCATTTGACGTGATCCTTGGGATTGATTGGTTAACTACTCATCATTCTAAAATTGATTATTTTCGTAAGGTTGTTAGCTTTCATATTCTTAACCAACCTATTATGTGAATTCAAGCAACCAAACCACTAAAGTCAATCACTGTCATATCAAGCCAAAAAGCTATTCGTTTATTAAAAATGGATGTCAAGCTTTCTTAGCCCATGTCACGAATTTAAACAAAAATACATCAGATTTGAATGATATTTCTATTGTTAATAAATTTCCTGACGTATTCCTTAAAGAACTTCCTGGCCAACCACAGAGCATGAAATTAAATTTTGTATCGACCTTGAACCCGGTACAAAACCCATTTCCAAAGTCCTATATCGAATGGTTCCTATTGAACTTCAGGAGTTAAAAACCTAACTACAGGAGTTGTTAGACATCAGTTTCATTCATCCTAGTACATCTCCTTGGGTTGCTCTTGTTCTATTCGTGAAGAAGAAAGATGGGAGTATGCGACTTTGCATTGCTTAACGGGAGTTGAACCATGTCACCATCAAAAATAGGTATCCATTACCTCACATTGATGACATGTTTGACCAGTTGGAAGGCGCCAAATTATTTTCAAAGATCGATCTTCATTTCGGATATCATTAGTTAAAAATTAAAACTGATGACATTCCAAAGACTGCTTTACGAGCTCGGTACGGGCATAATGAATTCCTAGTTATGCCTTTAGGATTGATTAATGCTCCTGCTGCCTTCATGGATATAATGAACTGAGTATTCAAGGAATATTTGGATTATTTTTTGGTTGTCTTTATTGATGACATCCTCATTTACTCCAAAAGCCGTGAAGATCATGAGCAACACTTGAGGCTGATACTCCAAAAGCTTCGTGAAAATAAGCTTTATGCCAAGTTAAAGAAATGTGAGTTCTGGCTTGAGGAAGTAACATTTCTTGGGCACGTGATATCAAATCACAGAATATCTGTTGACCCAACAAAGATTGAAGCAATACAAAGCTGGGAGCAACCTAAGTCAATGACCGAAGTACGTAGCTTTCTGGGCTTAGCTGGTTATTATCGGAGATTCATGGAAGAATTTTCTCGAATTGCTACTCCATTAACTCAGCTGACTCGAAAAGATACAAAATTCGGTTGGAGTGAGGAATGTGAGAGGAGTTTTGAACAACTCAAGAGGAGTCTAATTTCAGCAACTGTTCTGACAATACCATCTAGTTTGGAGGGATTTGTCATTTGTAGCGATGCTTCAAGTAGAGGGTTAGGATGTGTTCTCATGCAACATGGGAAAGTCATTTCCTATGCCTCACGAAAACTCAAAGAATATGAGAGGAATTATCCTACTCGTGATCTAGAGTTGGCAGCAGTCGTTTTTGCACTTAAAATCTGGAGGCATTACGTGTATGGGGAGAAGGTGTAGATCTATACCGATCATAAAAGCCTTAAATATTTCTTCACCCAAAAGGAACTCAACATACAACAACGACGTTGGCTCGAACTATTGAAAGATTATGATCATACTATTCAATACCATCCTAGAAAAGTGAATGTGGCAGCTGACGCATTGAGTAAAAGATCATATGCGGGTAGGAGTACGATATTGTCAACGTAAAGACCCATTTGGTATGACTTATAAAGGATGGAGATAGAGATAAAGACTCCAGGGACCAACATGATGATGTCAAATATACGATTAGAACCGACTTTAATCGATAAAGTTAAAGCTGCTCAAATTACAGACCTAGAGCTGATGCGTATGAGGAAGAAACTACAAGAAGGTGTTATTCCAGAAGCAAGAAACGATGAAGAAGGAATACTTAGAGTCAACTCTAAAATTTGTGTTCCTAACGACTCTAATTTGAAGTATAAGATCACGATGAAGGCGTATAACACACTGTTTGTAATCCATTGTGGGAGTACCAAAATGTATTGTGATCTTTAACATAAATTTTGGTGGAGCAATATGAAAAGAGAGATATCAGAGTTTATCTCAAGGTGTCTAACTTGTCAACGAGTCAAGGCGGAGCATCAAGTGCCTAATGGTCCATTGCAACCACTTAAAATAACAGAATTGAAGTGGGAGCACATTACCATGGATTTTGTTACTGGCCTTCCCAAGGTCTCTCAAGGCATAGATGTGATTTGGGTCATTGTCGATAGATTGACCAAGTTAGCTCATTTTGTACCTATACAAGAAACTTTTTCACTAGAACCTCTTGCTCGTATATACATAAATGAGATTGTAAGACTGCATGGTATGCCAGTATCCATAGTTTCTGATCGAGACCCAAGATTCACTTCACGATTTTGGGTTAGTTTGCAAAAAGCTATGGGCACGGATTTATAATTCAGTTCGGCATATCATCCTCAAACGGATGGGTAACTAGAGAGGACTATTCAAACTCTTGAAGATCTATTAAGACTCTGTGTCTTTGACTTCAAAGGAAGTTTGGAGAAGTTCTTACCATTGGTGGAATTTTTCTACAACAACAGTTATCAAGTAAGTATAGGCATGGCTCCATTCGAGGCGTTGTATGGACGCAAGTGTCGCTCTCCAGTATGCTGGGATGAGGAGGGTGAAGTTATGACACCCCCAAATCCGGGTACTTTAGTTCCACGAGATTTAGTGTTCACTGTAAAAATATCATATATCTATCTACCCACAATAAATGCAACCCATGCAATAAATAGAAATAAATCCTCCCCTTATGGGGTTACAACATCTGAATAATAAATACAATCTCAGGTCAAACTAACCTTAAACATATGTGCGGAAACATAAACAAATATTAAGTCTTAAACAACATCAAGTCTTGACAATAAAAATTCTTAAAATTAAATAACAAGTCTTCATCACTTATTAGCTTTGCCCTTGCCTTTGCTAGTAGAAGGCTCGTCAGACCTTTCGTTCTTAACTACAATGTTATTATTACGCAAGAGTGAACACGATTGCCCACAAGTATAATAATATAAGAATAAAATAATAACATGCGAGTGAATCAAAAACTTCTGTAACAAGAAAAACATGGCTTTTGAATCAAGAATGAATAACAAGAATCAAAAGAACTTCTGAGGGTCATAAGACCTTGAACTATGTCCTAGGTTGTCAAGTGTTTATACTTGAAACCTTTAACAGTCATAAGACTATGGACTCTTCTTCTCGCATTTAGGGGATCACCCTCATAGTACCATCGCGCGTGCACAATATCTTAACGCTAAAAGCATAATTAATCCCCTATAACAGGGTTGTTCATCTCAGTTTGACATTAGAGTATGCACCAAATGAAGTTTGGTTTTGATAAGTTCAACAATGGTTCTGAAATTTAGAACGTTCATCAATTACGGACTAGTCGAATCAATAAGGGTTCGCTAGTCTTACAAGGTTCAACAATAATTGATATTCAATTTGAATACTAAATTTAATATGTATACAATCGAATAAGTATTTTATAATAGGAATCATGCTTTTAAAGAATGATAACATCTAATATGAAATCTTGACTTGAACAATAATAACCAAGATAGAATAAGGAACATGCTTTATGTAAAGAAACAAATTCTAGGAACTTGCCTCGTGCGTAGGCTAAACGATTACTACTTCCGTTCACCACAAATCCTACACACATATAATATGTATTCACGACATTCATTAGTTACATTTTCACTTAATTATTTAATATAAACTCCACTTTATTTAACAAATCATTACCCTTTTAATTTAATTACTTAATTAAATTAGAATATTTTAATTCCCTTACTATTATTACACTTGAACAAATTATTTCATAATAATTTCCATCAAATTTTTATTTTATTCCATAAATATTTCAACTAAAATATTTATTTTATTTGATAAATATTTTAATAATAATTTCCATCGAATATTTATTTTATTCCATAAATATCTCAATTAAAATATTCATTTTATTTTATAAATATTTTCATAATAATTTCGATCGAATATTTATTTTATTCCATAAATATTTCAATTAAAATATTCATTTTATTTGATAAATATTTTAATTAATAATTTTCATCGAATATTTATTTTATTCCATAAATATCTCAATAAAATATTCATTTTATTTGATAAATATTTTAATTAATATTTTTCATTGAATATTTATTTTATTCCATAAATATCTCAATTAAAATAATTATTTTATTTGATAAATATTTTAATTAGTAATTTTCATTGAATATTGATTTTGTTCCATAAATATCTCAATTAAAATATTCATTTTATTTGATAAATATTTTAATTAATTATTATTATTTATTTATTTATTTTATTTTATTTTATTATTTTTTTTTACATTCAGGGGGTGGGTAATTTAGTTTAGTAACGCCTGGCAAGGGGTGGGGTTACCTAGACTCGATTTCATAGCTTCAGTCGATTCATGTGAACATAACAAGGCCAAAAAAATCTCTCACAAGTTCAACTATACGTTATGTGAAAAACACAAAATAGGGCAATAACTTCCAATTTTCTTGTCCATACATTAATTTAAGCATACTCAAATATTATAATTCATCTATGATCATTACCCAACCTTTCTAACATGATTTTAACACTTAATTCTTGCAATTACTAGAATCAAATCACATAATTTCACCGTTCTTATGAAAAACTCCATTTTTAACATTATTAACGAAATCAACCACTGCGAACTCATTTTTCGACCAAATCAGTTCGTTTAAGTTTCGTTCTTTTCGTTTTTACATGTATAAACATAATCCTTCATCAATTTACCAATTAATATGCAATTTAAACATAATTTTTTGTACTTATAAGCAATATTCATATATTTTCTCTGTAAAACTATAAAACTCCAATTTGAACATGATTTCATGGATTAATTATTCTAAAACACATATAGATCATATATAATTGAATTATACAGGTTAATAAACATATACACATCGTAGATTTAACAATTAGCCATGAAAATTCAATTACATAAAGTTAAAAGCCAATTTTCATGAAAAACTTAATTAACGTAAATTAAAACTTGAGTTTAAAGGTTTACCCTTAATTACTCTGCTTGGATTACACAAGGACGATAATAACTTCTTTAATTTTCCACACTTCTTCTTCTTTAATCTCACTGACCCTCAATTTCTCTCTTTTTATTCTCTGAACTTGTTTTCTAGACTTAAAAAGAAAATAAAAGAATGTGTATATAATTATAGATAAACTGACATAGTTGTGGTCAGTTAATCCCTTAGTGGGTTAACTGACCAACTTCTCTTAGGGCCACGTTTGGCTAGCCTTTAAAAGACTCATTTTTATTTATTTTAATTAACTTATTTATTATATAGTTTAATAATGTCACACATATTTAACCAATTAATCAATATCTTATTTAATTCAATTAAATATAATAATTTAACATTAAATCACAGTCATGTAATTAAATTCTCATTTATTAATTATGTCAATTATTGAATCTCTAATTAATTATTAAATTAATTAGAATAACATTATGCTTATTAATTAATTCATTTAATCAAATAAGCTCAATTAAATACACACTTTGAATATAAAAATTCTCCACATTAATTTAATTAATGGAACACATATAATAAATTAATCTACCACAAATTCATCAATTAATTATTTAACCCAATAATTAAATCATCAAAAATATTTATTTAATTTAATAAATATTTAAATTAAATTACAAAAATCTCGTTTGTCACATCTATTATTGCTATAGTAATTGTTGCATTCAATTAAAGGTTATACCTCAAGAGTTAGAATCTGAAATGAAGTCAAGGTATACCTCAAGAGTTAGAATCTGAAATGAAGTTAAGGTATCCTCTCACCTCTTCGGCATACCAAGTACGTACGTAAATTTCGAGGGCGAAATTTCATAAGGAGGAGAGATTGTAAGACCCCAAATTTTATGAATAAAGATTTAATTTTCTCGAAAAATAAAATTATGGTGTGGATTTGAGATATTGTTATAGTTGTGGGTAATATTTAGAAAATTTTAAAAGTATGCATGTGGTTATATAATATTCAATTGGTCGAGGAATATTTTTTTTTTCGGGGAATATCCGTACGACGACAAAATCATTGGTGGACCCCATAACAAAATTATTGTCGGAATGAGAAAATGACAGAAATATTTTTATGAAAATAACAGCGGAAGTTTTACCGTTAAAACTGTTGAACTACTCAGTAGTAAAAGTACAAGAATACGCTGTGGTTGCATAGTAGTAACACCGGTATTGATTATTGATGCTTACGTGAGAAATCACTCGATTATACTCAATTATTGCTACAGTAATTGCTGCATCATATCTCTCATATTATTGATTCGATTATTATCACAATATCATCTACATAATTTATGATCTATTATTAAATCAATAATTGAGACGACAAAGTTATTCATATTATTAAATTGCAATATTTACAATGTCAAGAAGTTCATCAAGGAGAGGTTTGGTCATCTAATTGCGCGCCAATAAGGAGAAATCCTTTTCGGAAAGCCCCCTCTTTCCTGGGAACGACCTGGTGTTAAATATTGTGAGTTATAATATTAATGATGAATAAGTTCGTGTGTGATTAAAGATGAAATTTGATAGTTCCATTATGTTAGGATTATTAGTGTTAGTGGAAATCGACATCTATTCCTATGATAATTGATGTTTGGGGTTATATTGATAAATCGGGTAATTAATCGGATAAATGAGTAATTAATTGCTACTAATTCACATGCTTATATAACTATTTGTTCACATGTGTGTACTATTGAATCACATTCTTGTACTATTAGGGGAGTTGGTGCAAGATTGATAATACTTAAATGACTAAGTTAAAAATGGAGGTATAGATGGAGGTATTATACTGTAATTCGTATTTTCACATGATTATAACTATTAATTCACATGATTGAACTATTGATTCACATTACTTACTATTAGGGGAGGTGGTGCAAGTTTGATAATACTTGCAGGACTAAATTAAAAATAAAAGAAAAGTTGGAGGTATTGTACTGTAATATTTTGAGCCCCAAAACGTGCAATTATTGAAACTATATTTTCCTATAAATAGAAGCTCATTCTTCTTTCATTTCTCACCAATTCACTAAAGCTTTAGAGCAATTATTATAGAGAGAAAGAAGAAGAGAAGTATACTACCTCACTGTTCCAATATCCAATTTCTTCTAAGGTAAGGGGTATTATTTTTTCTTATTCATGAAGAGAGCTATTGTTATTTCATTCCTTATTATTCTGTTGGAATAACCTATATACGCGGACTACTGTATACATGATGAAATTCTTTTGTTATTCCATTCTTTATTGTTATATTGGAATAACTTGTCTATGCGAAGTACCGCATATATGATGAAATTCTTCTATTATTCCATTCTTTATTATTCTGTCGGAATATCATGTCTGTGCGTTTACACATGACCTGGTTCCATTCTTTATTATTCTGTCAGAATATCCTGTTTGTGTGTTTACGCATGACCTGGTTCCATTCTTTATTATCCTGTCTGTGCGTTTACACATGACCTGGTTCCATTTTTTACGATTTTTGGATGTATAAATTAGAGTTATGGATTTTATGGGAAAAGACTATTTTAAAAGTAAACCCTTATAATTCTTTGTGGTTAACTCCAAAATAGGTAAAATTTTTATTGGGAGTACATGTATATAACAGGAGTATACCCTTTAAATTTTGAAATTTTTGGACAAAAGTACAATTTATGATAAATGTCTAAATATTCGGCAGTTTTGGCGATATGAAAAATAGTAAATGAATTTTAAAAATTCTGAGAAAAATATATGTTCAATATGGGACTATATTCTACTAAATCCCAGAAAAGAAATATTTTTGGGACTGATTTGGTATTTTTCATGAAAATGAATTAGTTATGAGTAATGAATTAAATATGTTATGTGAAGTAACAAAATTGGAAAATAGGATTTTATGGCTTGGGAATCCTATATAGGGTATATGCAGATTTTTGATGACTGATTTGATCATTGGTGATGAAATCTTATGAGTATGGCATTTTTGAATGATTAAATGCATTATTTGGTAAAGTGTAAACAATTGAAATAAATTGTTTATAAGTTTAAGAAGTGATTAAAATATTGTTATAATATTAATAATATTAGATGATGAGTTTATTAAGTGATTGATAATATTTGGATAAATTTAAAGTCTTTAATATTTATCCTTATTTTCGTTTGATTAATGTTTATATCATTGTCATCATCCTCATGCTTATATTGTGATGAATGTCATCTTTGGCTTACGTTCATAGATGGACTTGGTATGACTATGACTAGGGATCATTCTGTATAATGATGACCTGTAATGTTATAAATGATGTGGTAAAAGTCCTCAGTGGCCTGTAGTGCATTGATGGACAATTTTTGGTATGATTATGACCAGGGATTATTCGGTATAGTCATGACCATTGATGATTTAATGAATATCCTTGGCCCGTAGTGCATGGATGATTCGATGATGTGGTTTATTTATTATGCTAAGTCTCAGCGATAAAAATTGATGAAAACATTTTAAAACATAGAAGATAGTAGATATCATGCTCTACTTGACACTTCTAATGGATTGCTTATTCCGCTGCAATTAAACTTGATGTCTATTGTATTTTATCAGTTTAAAATTGTTGAAGACTAATGATAATTTATTCTGCATTATCTTAGTCATAATATTTCTTACTGGGCTAGTTGAGCTCATCCTTTCTTTCACTGTTCTCTTCAGGAAATGAGAACGTAGCCGGGACTAGTCGGGGAATGGAGTGATGGTCTAGATGATAGCATTAGTAGTCCTCACTATTCTGTTAAATAGTGTGACAAAAAATGTAATGAGGACTCCATTTAGTGTGGATATTGTCTAGATCATAATATTCTTATTAAAACTCTTAGATTATGTTTTGTCGTATTTTACACGACTGTTGTATAATTAAGTTGTATTTGAATTTTGTACCATGTATTTGGTGACTCAAGATGGGTGATGTATAACTATTTTGGAGGCATCACAGTTATACTCAATTATTGCTACAGTAATTGCTAAATAATATCTCTCATATTATTGATTCAATTATTATCACAATATCATTTGCATAATATTTATTACTCCCTCTGTCCCAAATTAATTGCTTAGTTTTGACTTTTTAAAGTCAAATTGACCATTTTTAAAACTATTCTTTTTACTATTTTTGTTAAAATATAGGTGAAGAGATTATAACCAAAAGAAAATATATACAATTTATTACTAACCCCAATTTTTATAATTTTAGAAATATATTTATATATGCTTAATTATTAATTCTAAAAATAGTCAATTTGACTTAAAAAAGTCAAGACTGAGCAATTAATTTGGGATGGAGGGAGTATTATTAAATCAATAATTGAGAAGACAAAGATATTCATATTATTATTTAAAATATTGACGATGTCTAGAAAGTTCTGTCGAGGATAGGTTTGGTCACCTAAATTCGCGCCAATAGGGAGAAATCCTTTCCGAAAGCCCCCTCTTACCTGAGAATGATCTGGTTGTTAAATATTTTGAGTTATAATATTAATGATGAATAAGTTCGTGTTGATTAAAGATGAAATTGATATTTTCATTGTGTTGGGATTATTAGTGTTAGTGGAAATTGACATCTATTCTGATAATAATTGATGTATGGAGGTTATATTAACCAATCGGGTAATTAATCGGATAAATGAGCAATTAATTGCTATTAATTCACATGCTTATAACTATTTGTTCATATATGTGTACTATTGATTCACATGCATGTACTATTAGGGGATGTGGTACAAGATTGATAATACTGGCATGACTAAATTAAAAATGGAGGTATAGATGAAGGTACTATATTGTAATTATTTTTTTTCACATTATTGTACTATTGATTCACATGATGTACTATTAGGGGAGGTGGTGCAAGTTTGATAATACTTGCAGGACTAAATTAAAAATGAAGGAGAAGATGAAGGTATTATACTGTAATATTTCAAGCCCCAAAATGTGCAATTATCGAAACTATATTTTCCTATAAATAGAAGCTCATTCTTCCTTCATTCTCACCAATTCACTAAGACTCACAAGAGCAATTATAGAGAGAGAAACTATAGAGAGAAAGAAGAAGAGTATTCTGCTACTTCACTATTCTAGTATCCAGTCTTCTTCTGAGGTAAGGGGTATTATTTATTTCATATTCTGAAGAGATATTATTTTTCGTATTCTTATGAATATTATTTTCGTTCAATATTCGTAGGAATATTATTTTCGTTCAAACAGTCGTAAAGGGTATTATTTATTTCATATTCTGAAGAGATATTATTTTTCGTATTCGTATGAATATTATTTTCATTCAATATTCGTAAGGAATATCATCTTCGGTCAATATTAGTAGGAATATTATTTTCATTCAATAGTCGTAAGGGATATTATTTTTGTTCAATATTCGCTTGAAATCATATTTTCTTTCATACTCTGTAGTATGTAAGTAATACTATTTCGTTTCAAATTTCGAATTCTATACTCAATTTGTTGAAGTTTTGGCTTCTATACTCCATGAAATTAGTAGAATATCCTTGATATTTGCGCTTCATCTAGTATCTTTCCATGGAAATATTATTATGAGCTTTCTTGATAATTATTGATCTTTTCATACCGGAATACTATTCATGAGTTACTATTTATGGGTTACTATTCACCCAGTTACTATTCACTCAAATATTATTCACTCGGGTATTCGGGGCACTTTTCATGCCGGAGTACTATTCACGAGTTACTATTCACGGGTTATTATTTACCTAGTTACTATTCACTCAAATATTATTTACTCGGGTATTTGGGGCACTTTTCATGCCGGAGTACTATTCACGGGGTACTATTCCCGAAGTACTATTCACAGTGTACTATTTATGGGGTACTATTCACCCAAAAAATATATTTCTTTTTTGTCCAAATTATTTTTGATACATGATTATTATTCTTGAATTTTACTCCACAAAACAGTATCATGTTGACAATTTGGATATTTTTAAACTATGGATAAGTTTAAAGTCTTTAATATTTATCCGTGATTTTGTTTGATTAATGCTTATATCATTGTCATCGTCCTCATGCTTATATTGTGATGAAAGTCATCTTTGGCTTAGTGCATTTATGGAAAGTTATTGGTATGATTATAACCAGAGATTATTCGGTATAATCAAGACCCATAATGTTACAAATGATGTGGTAAAAGTCCTCATTGACCCGTAGTGCAAAGATGGACAGGTTTATGACATGATCATGACCACTGGTGATACTAACGAATATCCTTGGCCATAGTGCAGGGATAATTCGATGATGTGATTGGCAGGATCATGACCATTAGTTAACGATTGAATGTCTTTGGTCAGTAGTAAGCGACAGCAATTGATTGGTATGATCGTGACCATTGGTTTTATAGTTGAATATCTTTGGCCCGTAGTGCAAAGGTAGACAACTGATTGGTATGATCATTGTTATTACATTTGAATATCTTTAGCATTTGGGGTAAGCATATTGAATAAATGTTCTATTAAGCCTTTGTTGCAAGGAGAAACTGTTGATTTACATGATTATAAATATGAATTGTGGATTTAAATATATTCTTTGGTGGTTCAGGTGAAGACAGGTGATGAGAGTTCTTTTTGTCTTAGGTATAACATAGAACTATCGATGAGTATTACATGAATGAAATATTAAAGATGGATTTTTAATCTAGAGGAGATAGTAGATATTATGTTCTACTTGACTCTTCTAATGGATTGCTTATTCTGCTATAGTTGTTGATCTAAAACTTGTTGTCTATTGTATTCTATTAGCTGTTATACTGTTCAAGGCTAAGGATAATTTATTCTGCATTATCTTAGTCATAATATTTCTTACTGGGCTAGTTGAGCTCACCCTTTTCTTTCACTATTCTCTTTAGAAAATGAGAATATAGCTGGGACGAATCGGTCAATGGAGTGATGGTTCGAGATGGTGGCTATAGTAGTCCTCAATATTTTTATAAAATAGTATGATAATAATTGTAATGAGGACTCCATTGAGTGTGGATATTGTCTAGAAGGCAATATTCATGTTTAAACTCTCAGCTATGTTTTGTCATATTTTGCACGATAGTTGTATAATTAAGTTTGTAGTTGAGTTCTGTACTATGTATCTAGCGACTCAAAATAGGTGATGTATACTTGTTTTGGGGGCGTCACAGTCGTGATACTAATGAATATCCTTGCCCATAGTGCAGGGATGATTCGATGATGTGAATTATTTATTAAGCTGAGTCTCAGCAATAAAATTGATGATAAACTTTTTAAATCATAGAAGATAGTAGATATCATGCTCTACTTGACTCTTCTAATGGATTGCTTGTTCTGTTGTAGTTAAACTTGATGTCTATTGTATTTTTTTTCAATTTAACAATGTTGAAGGCTAACGATAATTTATTCTACATTATCTTAGTCATAATATTTTTTACTGAGCTCACCCTTTTCTTTCATTGTTCTCTTTAGGAAATAAGAACATAGCCGGGACTAGTCGGGGAACGGAGTGATGGTCCGAGATGGTGCATTAGTAGTCCTCACTATTCTGGGAAATTGTGTAATAATAATTGTAATAATATTGAATTTGAGTTTGGATATTGTCTAGAAGGTAATATTCGTGTTGAAACTCCCAGCTTATGTTTGTCTTACTTTACACGATAGTTGTATAATTAAGTTGTATTTGAATTTTGTACCATGTATTTTTTGACTTAGATTGGGTGATGTATACCTATTTCGGGGCATCACATCAGTTACCCAAACAGTGACCTACACCTTCTTTACGTAACCACCAAGCTGTAATCAGTGGATATGAATAGGTGATAATTAGCTATTGAAATGGCTGGGATTGGTGGTTGAGCAACCCACTGTTAACCATGATGTTCTTCTTCTACACTATGGTTTCAAACTTTCATGTAAACTCATTAGCCAGTCCATCATTATTCTATAAAAAGGAAGCTATATTTCATTTTCACGTTGCTGTAAATTGTCTGATAAAATTTCCAGTTGGGAGGGTGAGTTGTTTCTTAGAAGTTATTTTCTTGTCTTAAGTCCTTTATTTCAAACTTTGGTGAATTATAGAAATTCCACCGAATTCTTAAAAATTAAATTTGGAATTATGCTACCAATGTGTTTATGAAGTACGTATACATGTAAGGAACATCTAATAATGAAATTGAGCATGTTTAAACTGAGAAAATCAATGTTGGTTTGATACTCTGCAAAATAGAGTATCCTACTAGTGCTGGTCCAGGAAGGGTAAAGATGCGCCCAGTTTATACTAGGGTGTAGCGCAGCTGCGCCGGACCCCAAGATGTGATTCTGACTTCTATTTTCAATCTGGTAAATTCTACCATACTGATATGACTTGAACATGCATGAAAATAAGTTTAACGTGAGGGTTTAGGTTCTTTGTCATATCATGCATGATTTGGTTGGTGTTAGTATACATGTAATAAGGAAAAAGATAGTTTCGAAAAATAGGCTTTGATGAAACTAATGGACTTTAAGTTCTAATTTTGGTGAACATGTATATATGATATAGCTACAAATGAGATGTAATTCAAGGTTATATACATATACTAAGATGTAATTCCCATTTGGTTTAAAATAAATTTTTAAAACAAACTTGGATGTGTTATAATCTAATAAACATGATGTGGTGCACATTCTGAACTTAGAACATATGTGATTTATATTTCTTATGTAGCCACACATATTACTTACGTATGCTTATTTTGGTTAAACACATTGAAAGTTACTCAAGCATGAGTTTAAACATGTTTTAAAGTGATTAATGATGCTAGCTATGAATAAAAGATGTGAACGCTTATAAGCATGCGTAGTACAGATTATGGGATCTCTTTATGTGAACATATGACTAATTAGTATGCATGGTGATTACATGACCCTATTTGGCCGTGATTCCGTGGAAATCCTAAACTAAGACCATGACATGTAAAAATGAACTTAAGATGGTCATACACTTATGAAAAGTCCTCTATCATGTTATGTGTAAGTGGCTAGGTATGCTAAAGTGTGGGATAGAAACAGGAAATGCAAGGATCAACTCGGTGCGGCTAGGGGGCAACACAATTGCCTCATCCCTAAGCTTCAATCTGTAAACGCAATAACTTAGGCTTATCCTGCAGAACAATCTATCTAATCTGTTTGTGATATGAGATGTAATGATTTCTTGTTTTAATGTCTAAATCTGTAATACATGTTTAAACATATTTTTTGAAATATCTATAAGCATGCTAATGATAAAGATCATAAAGTGGATATATGTTTATAAACTTTGAACGTCGAGTTAAAAGAAGATTACAAACTATGTTGTTTGATTTCATGATTTCTTATAAATGATTTTATGCTATGAGTATGTAAGATAAGTGATGTAGTATGTATAGAGTATACAATTACGTTAGATGTTTATGTGTGCATTTTAACATACATATCATGCATGAGTACACATAACTAATGAATACCTATACGCATAACTATATTATGTTAGTATTCGAAAAGTGTTGATAAGCTATACTTTGGTAAACTACGCTTGAGGCAAGTACTCAAACCCCACTCTTTATTGAGCATTACTTGAGCTTGTACTATTATTTTTTGTACAAGTAAATCCTTGAAAGGATGATTCATATGACACCCCCAAATCCGATACTTCCATTTCCACAGGATTTCGTGTTCACTGTACAAGCATCATCTATCTATCTACCCGTAAATAAAATGCAAACCATACAATATATAGAAATAATAATAAAATCTCTCCCCTTATGGGGTTACATCAACTGAATAATAAATAAATCCCAGGTTACTCTAACCTTAAATCATCTGTGCGGAAAACATAAACAAATAAGTCTTAAGTAACATCAAGTCTAATTATCATTACATAATCACATAAATAATCAGTCTTCATTACTTGCTAAGCTTGCCTTACCCTTACTAGTGGAAGGTTAAATGCGCTCTTTCGTTCTTTAACTCGCAATGTTATTATTACGCAAGAGTGAGCACGATTGCCCACAAGTATAACAATATAACAATGAATAATAACATGCGAGAGAAATAATAACTTCTGATATAAAGCTCAACTTTTGAATTAAGAATGGATAACAAAAATCAAAAGAAATTCTGAGGGTCATAAGACCTTGAACTATGTCCTAGGCTATCAAGTGTTATACTTGAAACCTTTAACAGTCATAAGATTATGGACTCTTCTTCTCGTACTTAGGGGGATCAGCCCTTAGTACCATACTTACACAATATCTTAACACTAAAGCGTAAATAATCCCCTATACAGGGTTGTTCATCTCAGTTTTGACATTCGATTCCGCACCAAAGGAAGTTTGGTTTGGATAATTCATCAAGGGGTTTTGAAATTTAGAACGCTCATCAACTATGGACTAGTCGAATCAATAAGGGTTCGCTAGTCTAACAAGGTTTAAGAGTGAATGAATATTTAACTTGAATAACATCTACAAAGGTATACAATAGAATAATTATTGTATAACAATATCATGCTTGAAGATTAACATGCTTTAATATATAAGACAGGCTTGATCAATAATAATGAGAACTTGCTCAATATCGAAAGATGAATTAATCAACTTATATAACAATAACAAGTAGGATTAGGAAACTTGCTCAACGAAAGTTTAGGGTAAGAAACTTGCTCAACGTAAATGTAGAGTTGGAAAACTTGCTCAATGTAATAAGATAAGGTTTAGAAACATGCCTCGTGTGTAGATTACACTTAAACAAACTCGTTCTTTGAATTAAATCCTACATACCAATTACGTTCACAGTACCAGTCAACAACAACGTACTAACATCATAACTTTACTCTTTGTTTAACTCGAATTCATGACTATACTTAGTCAATTATTACACTTAGTGTAAAATTAATACTTCACAAATAAATAAACTAATTATGCATTCGATCATTCAATCAACACATAATTGTGTTATAGACATGTTAAGAATTTATTTTAACATCTCATTATAGGTCTAACAAGTCTTTATAATCATTAGACTAAGTTGCTATCACATTTCTATACTTGTACACTTTTAAAAACTCATTTCTGACCATTCTGCTAAGTGGCGTTGCGGCTCCACTTTTATACTATGTCTTAAGTATTTGCGGCATGTACGGTGGCGTTAATGGTGTATTTGTGGTAAGTGTGTAATGCAATCTTGGGCGTGGTGGCTTTGCTGGCATTGAGTCTCGAAGTTCGGAGTTGGCATGCGACTGACACTCAGATTCTAAATTTCATTCATAGAGAACACAAAATTCAGCGAAATAAACTCTACGTGATCATTAATTTCACCAATTTAAACATACCCACATGCTAGAATTTATACATAACCATTACCCAACATATATAGAGTGATTTTAACACATTAAAACACATAATCATAGAATTGGAGCATGCAAATTGTACTGTTCTTGATGTTCTTGAAGTTCTTGAACAAAAATATGGATTTTAATGCTACAGATTCGTTATAAAGCCAAATCCAACCATTCAAGTTTCATTTTGTTCATTTTAACATGCATAATCATATCAATGTGTGAATTTTGCAAAATAAATTATTTTTGACATATGAAAATCACGTATAAGGCCATATGGCCATATCACGTACTCTGTAATCGTATATTGTAAAATTTCATGAAACTGATGATATGGAATTATGCAATATATATATAAAACATGCCACTACTCGAATTATTACATATATTCTTATAACAACTTTCCAATTTGCAGAGATTCACAGAAGACTTAAGCCATATTCATGAAACTTAAAGGACGCAAAAATAATAATTGGGTTGAAGAGATTACCCAAGCGTAGATAAAATAATAGGAGATGAATTAAAGCCTTCCTCAAAAATTCTCAAACACCAAGCAATCTCTCTCAACAATTTTCTCAAACTCTCTCTCTGTGATGTTTTTATCAGACTTAAAAGAATAATAGAAAAGAAGAAGACATATGATAAATAGAAAAGGAACTGACGCATTGGTGGTCAGTTACCCAGTCATGGGTTAACTGCCCATAACCTCCCTAAGTGCCATGTTTGGCTAGCAAGAAAATAATTCAAAAACCATTTAATTTAATAGAGCTTTATTATATAGTTTAAATAATGTCACACTCCTTTATAAATAAAACCAATATCTAATTTAATAAAATATAATAATTTCTCAATAATGCACATAGTCACATAATTAATTTTCTCATTTAATAATAATATCAAATTATTAAATCTCTAATTAATAATTAAAT
This sequence comes from Panax quinquefolius, assembly GCA_020205615.1. Taxonomy (NCBI): domain Eukaryota; kingdom Viridiplantae; phylum Streptophyta; class Magnoliopsida; order Apiales; family Araliaceae; genus Panax; species Panax quinquefolius. The sequence continues at coordinate 47,924,650 of CM035154.1, read as the reverse complement.
TAATTAAAAAAATAACATTAAGCTTATTAAATATTTCTTTTAATACAATAAGCTCACATAATCACATACTTGAATAATAAAAGTCTCCACATTAATTTAATAAATATAACACATATAATTAAATTAATCTATCACAACTTCATCAATTAATTAATTATTCTAATAATTAATTCATCGAAAAATATTTATTCAATCCAATAAATATTTAAATTAAATTACAAAATCTCGGTTGTCACAATTCATATCTCATAACTTAATATTTCGTAGTTTAGAAATGAATTTTTTTTCGAACCTTGATTTTAAACGATAATTGTTCATGTATATACTGTGAAAGAAAACTCTCTAAGCCATTGCTTCGGCTAAACTATTGATATTTGATCAAAAGCTATCAAAGCCAAATTAACTTGGTGCAGACTCTTATAACTAAGATGAACAACCCTCTTGGTAGGGGAATTATATATTTGTCGGGTAACCGATGTGCGCACATGAGAATGATTAAATGTTATGCATGACATAGAGTACTTTAGGCTGATCACCTATTGTACTCATTTTGTAAAATTATCAGTTTATTTCAGTTAATTTTAAGAGAAGTTCATAGTCCTTAGTGACTGCTCAATATTCATTACGTTGAAATCTTGAACTAATTAAGCATTGAATCTTATTGATATCTTTCTGTCCGTAGATATTATTGTTGAGAACCATTGATATTTCTTGTTATCCTTGAACTATCATTATTGTTGTACCCTTGAGAAGTTAAAAACTATATTGAGTACCCATATTGCTATATTATTTGTTGTGCAAATTTGTTGCTCATTCTTGTTTTCCCTAAAAACATTTCAGTTAAGGCAGAGCAAGGCGGTCCCTCGGGCATTGATAAGGGCAAGGGCAAAGCTACTGAATAATTTATATTTAGTGGAGATTATTATATTCATGTAATGACATAAGTTGTTTTATGTATTAGTTATATCTCAATTATGTTTAATTATGTTTAAGGTATATAAGAGATGTTTAATTTACGAACCATTGGGATGAGAATAATTATATTATAACAATGTAATTTATTCTATTTGTGACAACTCGAGAATTTGGACAATTTAATAAAATCTTAAAAGATTGAATAAAGGTTAAATAATAGACCTACACATTAAATAAGTGTATGGATTTGACATTTTTTGAAGGATTTTTAAGGATTTAAAAATTTTTGTGGAGAATTATTAAGGTTAAGTGTACAAGTGTATATAAATATGTGTATGTGGTTTTATGTGTACAATTTGTGGTTAAGGGTCAAGGGTTGACAAGATAAATTATATCAGTGACAAACCCTAAACATATATTAAGAACATCAACGTTCACTTAGAAAATCTTAACAATTGATAAGAAACCCTAATATCGGCTCTGGAAACCCTAATTTCAATTTTGGGAATTCAAAACCCTAATTTAGAATGTTAAAACCCTAATTAGGAAGCTCAAAGGCTTAAGTGTTTATGATTATATATTTAATTAGGGAAAACCTAACAAATTAGTTAGGAACCTTAATTTCTAAATTAGAAACCCTAATGTACAATTAGGAAAAACCTAATTGTTAACTTAACAATTTTAATGTTAATTAGAAAACCTTGATCCTAATTAACAAGCTTTAAGGTGATTAGGAAACTTTAATATAATTAGGAAATCCTAATTATAATTTAGAAATCTTAATTTTCTATTTTAAAACCTAATTAGAAAATCATAAAAAATTATTTTTAAAACCTAAGGGTTGTATCCAATAATAAGAATGCCATTAAATTGGTTAGCAAAAAGACTAAAATACCCTTTTTGCAATTCTTTAATTGGTTGGAGTAATAATCTTGCCATATATTAGTTGTTTACCGACTATAAATCTTCCATGTGCTCTAAAATCTCAGCAAACTCAATTCACATATGCCACATTGCAAGATATAGATTCATTGCATCAAATTATACAGATTAAAGAGAGAGGAAAGTCAAAAGAAAGCCTCATTATTACTCTTACACTCAACCAAGCCATTCTCTCTCTTAAGATAGGAAATTATTAAGTGTATCAGTCCCTTGATTGATCCTTAGCAAGCCGTGAACAGATCATAAAGATCAGAATCAAGATCAAGGTTTAAAAGAGGTATAAACCCTAATCTTGCTAATCCTTATGATTCATGTTAATCTTTGTGTTTAGATGTTTAAAGTTGTGTATACGAATGTTTAAAGTTGTGTATACGGATGCTAATTTGGAAAGAGAGGAAAGCTCAATCCTCGATTCATTGGCCCATTTGATGTTAGGTTTGTAATATTCAAGAACGCAATCAAATTGCACAAATTAAGCGGAAGCGAGAAAAATCAGAGTTTAAAATTATTTTTACAAACCATATATCTGGATCACCCTTTATGCACAATTATTAATTAAACGAAAAGATAAAGAATAAAATCATACCCTTGAAGATCGAGCTTCCTCAGGTACAAGTTCACCTCCAAATCCTTTCGCGTTCAACTTGAATTCACCGGGTTAGGTTCCTTCCTTTGATCAACGTTAGCCACCCAAGTGTTTGGCCTCTAGAGGTGATCCACCAAGGAAGAATAAGAATTCAAGAAGATGGGGTATTGGCTCAAACCCTAGTTTTTCCTATCTGTATAAAAAAAAGGGCGTACTCTCCAACTATTGGAATTATTACGTATGTTGTAAAAGTCAACAACCTCACTCACCCATAATAAGACTCCTCTTATTTATAGATGTGGGCAACCCACCTTAACAATTAAGGAATTGGGATTTATTTAATTAATTAAATTCTTTTAATTAATTAAGCTCCCTAATCTTATTAGGGATAATTAATTAAACTCCTTTAACTAATTTTCCTTCCTAATCCAATTAGGAATAAATGAGAGTACTTATATTAAATTAATTCCTAAACTCTTTTAGAAATTAAAATAATAATAATTGTAATAATATTAATAAGACTCCTCTTATTAATTTATATTTAATATTTCTAAAATATTAAATAATAAATATTAAGCTATTTAATTTATTCTATCACCATAGATTAAATTAAATATACATAACATATTATTACGATTATGCCATTAACTTCTTAAATAATTATTCTTCCTTTTTATGGTGTGACCCTTTAGGTTCTCCATATTAAACCGGGTTGTGAATAAATCAATTAGAACAATTCTAATCTTATTTAAATAAATAAATTAAATAATTAATTTATTTAAATAAATAATATTTATTCTATAATAGGATAAGCCTCCCTAGCGATCAACGACTTTTCAGATAATATAGATTTCAACATTAATCATTAAAGAACTTTTGAGTAAATAGTTACCGCATAATTCAATCCTTCCACCATACAATGTTCCAATTAAATATAAGACATGGAATTATGTCAAGTCTTATTTTATTTAATTATATGTATTTCGATCCTTTAAATGCACAACTCAAATAATGCAAATTAGAAACTCCTTTCTAATTTCATTCCGCTTTGCCAAGGACTCTTTGGGTTGTCATTTATCGAATCACATAGGATATTTCTCTTCTTTTAATAGAAGTGGTAGATTCTTTATTGATCATACATTATCTCCATATACAACTTGTTATACCCAAGCATACCCTTTGATATACCCTAAGGGTCTTAAGGAATAAGTCAAAGTATAACTCATCATACACAAGATACTATGATGATCTCAAGTCCAAGGATCACTTGCAGACTACTATCACTACAGAATTCCTATTGACGTGCAAGTAAAACTCCATTAGGTATTCCTTAGCGAGCCACGTTCAAAATGAACTTATTCTCTAATAAGCACCTACATACTTGCTTTAGTGTCTCCACACAAATGATCATGAGATCAATCATCCTCATCCAATGAGAAAGCAACGTATGTACCAATCTATCCGGATTCACTAATCCCCAATTTAGTAATCCAACGATTGGGAACTATTTTAGTTTTAAGCTTTCTAAGAATTTAGATCTCATTAGAATGATCATCATCATTATTCTAAAAGCATTGCTTAAAACTATGTGTTTATCACATATTATAAAACAACATCATGTAGATAATTAAAAGCCTTTAATAAATTAATACTTTTTATTAATAAATGAATAAGATTTTTTCAAAGTATATGCTTTATCATCAAACATGATTGGCTTGTGTGCATACTACTTTCAATCTCCCACTTGCACTAAAGCCAATCGCCATGGTATCTCATACTCTTCTTCTCTAAGTGACGATTATCCTGCTGTTAGATAAGCTTTAGTTAATGGATATGTAATGTTGTTAATGAGAGTCCACTATCTCTATAGTGATTTCCCATCTTTCAATGATTCTAATAATCAAATGAAAGCGCCACAACACATGTTTAGATCCAAGATGAGACTTAGGAACTATTCTTAGTTCTGTAATGAACTTTTAATCCAAACAATCAACTTGCAGCTTCATTTATAGCTATATACTTTGTCTTTATCACTAAACCAGCAACTCTTTGCTGTTTGGAACCTTTCCAATTCACTGCACCACTATTCAAGATAACGCTTTACCTTAAAGTGGATTTTTTTGTCATCTTGGTCTGTCTGAAAAACTTGAGTCTGTTAAGCCCTCTAGTTTTAATTTAGACCCACCATGAATATGATCACATCCTTAGTACCGATTAAGCACTTTAAGATGTTTTTCACTGACTCATAGTGAACTTCTCCATAGTATGACTGATCAACATCAGGTCTCGTATATTTCATTGCATACATGATTGTCACTCATGCGATCTTTCTTCTTTTAATAGTTTGTGGGGACTATTAAGAGAGATACACTCCATGGCTCATCAACATGAAACATCTCTTGGAGCTTGCCATGCTAAACGACTTTAGCATCAAATAAATATACATTCCTTGGGTTAAGTCGAGCATCCTCTTGAATCTATCTATATAGATTTTATCCCCAATTAAGATACTCTTCCCAAATCATTCGTGGAGGAATTTTTAGACAACTTTATCTTTACTGATTGTAGCATTGGTATGTTATTCCTTATCCGTAGTATATCAACATATAATACTAGAAATTTCATGATGCTCCCACTGACCCTTTTGTACACACTAGGTTCATTCTTATTTTTGATAAAATCAAACTCTTTTGATTGCCTCATCAAAACGAATGTTCCATATTTGAGAAACTTGCTTCAATCCATTTCTCTGATTGTCTACAACACTTACCTCATCGTATGTAACTGGATCATCATCTTCTATGATGTGTACCTCATCATCATCATGTATGATGAATCCATACCTCAAATCTGTATTTGTCAAATCTTGTCCCAAGCTTATCCTTTGAAACCATTTCACATAAGTTGGACAACCCCTTATCTTAACATACTTAAGATTAGGAATCCTTCCTGTCCATAACTTTTATGGAGTCTTGGGGCTGGATTTTGAGGTAACCTTTTCGTAGATATGCAGCCATTTCTAGGACATGATCCTAGAAGGATACTGGAATGTCGGTAAAATCATTTTGGACCGCACCATGTCCAACAAGGTACGATTTTTCATTCAGATACATCAATCAATTATTACGTATCAGGATGTGTCCATTATGAGAAAACCATTTGAGATGATCTAGAAACTTATTGCACAAGTATTTATTCCTTGATCTAATCAAAGAATCTTAATACATTGCCAATTTGCTTCACTTCTGAATTCTTTGAACCTTTCAAATAATTCACACTTGTATTTTAGCAAATACACACATTCAACTATTTGAGTGATCATCTCCTTTTCTTATACTAATTTGTTCAATATGCAAAATTATTTTCATTTAAGTCAAGTATACAAAATTTATTAAATAATATTCCAGTTCTATACAAAACATTATTATTATAAATAGAACAACAATTGTTCTTAATTATAATACCAAAGATTTCATTGTCCAACAATAAAATGGAAATAATATTTTAACAAGAATTGAAATACAATAACAACTTATTGACTTAATAGATTTTTCAGTAGGCATTGCTAAACTATAAGTTTCTATGGCTAATATGGCAACCTTTGTTACATTTCCGCACATAGGATCACTTATATTTGTTTAGCTTACTTCGCTTGGTCCCTTCATAAATCTATATTTATGATAACCAAAGTCGATATCCAATACCCAAGTAGAACCTCGACTTAAAGAAAAATTTATTTCAATCATGAACAAAAGCGTATTAGAAGAAACTTCACTAAGCTTCTTTGGTTAGCCTCTGCAAGATGCTTCTCAGATTTCTTTCCAATTGTCCATGCTTATTGCAGTGGAAGCAAACTCCTTTGCTATCTGTATCAGTTTTGTTCTTATTATCCTTTGTTTATACCTTTCTATATACCTTCTTTGAATCGTTCTTCTTTTCAGAAGATCCTTTGGCCCCTACCAGTAAGACATGGTCTTTCTTGGTTGGAAAGTGACTCTCATCATTTTTCAACATGTTAAGCAAATCAACGAAGCTGATATCTAGCTTGTTTATATGAAAAATTCACAACAATTGTGAAAGGAGTCCGAGAATGAGTGCAAGATCAAATCTTGGCTCAACTCTCCATCCATGACAAAACCAGTTGTCCTAATTGATCAATCAAATTGATTATGTTAAGAACTTTTTGTCTGCATTTATAGTGCCATTGGCCATTCTAGATCGGAAGAGCTCCTTAGATATCTCGATATCTATCGGTCCTACTTTCCTCACCATCAACTACTTGACGTGCGGGAGTATAGTAGAAGTATCCATAGTTTCAGTCGACATCGAAGCTTGTTACTCATGGATACGAGCATGATGCATCGAAACCAATTGTGCATCATCTTGCCACTTTCTAAAAGTAGCAATCTCTTCCTCAGAGGCATTGTCTACAACCATTGCAGGGATAGACGTATTAAGGACATAAGATAACTTTTCAGCCATGAGAACTATTCTCAAATTCCTTAACCAATCCATTTAATACGGTCCAGTTAAATAACATCTAATATGTTTCGCAGTGATAGTAATTAAGACATTGTAAAATTTTGTAAATGAATTTGTATTTAACAACATTTTAACATACATTCTTTTATTAATTACCAAAATAATTTAGGTCTTGTTTTAAATTGGTATCTCCCACTATTTTCTTCAAACTATATTACCTCAATATATATAGTTTAAGCAATATCTAATTAAAGATTTGCTAGTGAGAATAAGGATCCCATTTCAAATGTATATAGTCTTGTGGTGACACAACAAACTATATATAAATAAATAGGTAGACAACTTTTGTCAATTACATCAACTATGCAACTACTTTTCTTTTGCCTCTTAGATTATTTTGATCAAGTGGTGGCACATCCGAATCAAAATTATCCAAGTTAAGTCCGACCTAGCACTCCATATATTCAAAAAAGAAAAATATCATCCTTGTGGTGACACAACAAAACAATATTGTTCAATTTTCTTTATAAGCATCAAATGTGATAAATTAACATCTTAAATACTTAATACTTGCCTTGTGGTGACACAACAAACTCATATTAAATATTTAATACTCTATTAATTTTATCATGCTAGAAGGCGACGTTCGATATTCCAAATATCTTTGAACGCTTAAGACTTAATATAAAAAATTGAGGAGTTTGTTATTAATTTGTCTCATCTTGTTTAGCGCGCATGCACATATATATATAAAATACGCTAATATATTAATGAACATGCGAAGCATGTTTGCATAATATATAATATATATAGTATAAGCATGCACATATAGAATACTATATTCTACCCCGGATTGATTATGGACTTTTATTCTAGTTTGGTTCACTAGAGCCACCAAGTGAACCAAAAAAGGTCAAACCTAGGGGTGCAAGAATTAATATTTAAATATAACTATTACATTTAAACCCGTGCTCCATTACAAACGGGTCTTCAAGCTCCTTGTTCCTTGATCTCCAATTCTTCAAAATTAATTCTAACTATTCTATTACAAAACTATTTAAAATAAATAGAAACCTTGATCGCAAATCGAGGAAGTACATAAGAGGAGTTAGAATTTACATTAAGAAAAATTAGAGAAGGCGAGGTACTTGAGACCCCATTTAATAAAACCCATACATTCGTGCATCCAACTAAAATAAAATCCAATCACATTGGTCGATAGTCCATAATCAATCCCATTTATTATCATACACATCATCATATGCATCAATAAATAACATTCATCTTATGAATAATAAACATTTAATATATATATTGATATCATTTAATGGGCAAATTTAGTTAGTAAAAATCTAATTTTGAATCAAAATAAACTCCTTTATTTTAATCCAAATTTAAATCAAAATAAAACTATTTTATTTTAATTTGTCCAATTTTGAATAAAATAGACTATTTTATTTTAATCAAAATCTTTAATCAAAATAAACTCCTTTATTTTAATTAATTATGGAATCCAATTCCAAGTAAAAAAATAAAAATAAAATAAAATAAAATAAAATAAATTCCTTTATTAAAGGAAACACGGATTCTTTTTCCTATTCACAAATAAACTCCTTTATCTTGAATAATATGAAATCTTATTTCATATCTAAATAAACTCCTTTATTTAAGGAAATTAGGATTCTCTTTTCTATTCACAAATAAACTCCTTTATTTTGAATAATATAAAATCTTATTTTATATCTAAATAAACTCCTTTATTTAAGGAAAGATGGAATACAATTTCAACTCCAATTAGTTATCATGGAATCAAATTCCAACTCTAATTAGTTAGCATAAAATTTAATTTTAAAATTAAAATAAACTTTATATTTTAATATAAAATAAACCTTTTATTTTAATATTAAAATAAAATTTTTATTTTAATAATAAAATTATTAAGAATATATAATATATATATGAAACGGAAATATATATTATATATATAATATATTATCAAGATCATCCACGGATTATAATAATTATTACATATATATGTATATATATATATATGATATTAATTGAGCCGAACATAATATGTAGGACACATAAAATCCGGCTGTTGCAAATCCTGATACCTTTTTTTTTTTTTTTTTTTAAAACCAATCACATGTAACTTTTCCTATTATTGAATTCCGTGAGTTCCTGTTGCCTTTGAACCAATTCATGCCAATCCATGCAAGAGAAGAAAAAAAAAACTTTGGTACGTGGCCACGCGGTTTTGGGAAAAACATCGGCTCCTTTCATCTTTTTTTTTTTTTTTTTTATATTACAAAATTATGACCAATTAAATTGTTCTAAACACATATCAACATACATATCAAATCTGAACAATTAATAATTCGTATAAAGGTTTGGCTCTGATGCCACTGTTAGGTTTGTAATATTCAAGAACGCAATCAAATTGCACAAATTAAGCGGAAGCGAGATAAATCAGAGTTTAATTTTTTTTTTAAAAACCATATACCTGGATCACCCTTTATGCACAATTATTAATTAAATGAAAAGATAAAGAATAAAATCATACCCTTGAAGATCGAGCTTCCTTAGGTACAAGTTCACCTCCAAATCCTTTCGCGTTCAACTTGAATTCACCGGGTTAGGTTCCTTCCTTTGATCAACGTTAGCCACCCAAGTGTTTGGCCTCTAGAGGTGATCCACCAAGGAAGAATAAGAATCCAAGAAGATGGGGTATTGGCTCAAACCCTAGTTTTTCCTATCTGTATAAAAAAAAGGGCGTACTCTCCAACTATTGGAATTATTACGTATGTTGTAAAAGTCAACAACCTCACTCACCCATAATAAGACTCCTCTTATTTATAGATGTGGGCAACCCACCTTAACAATTAAGGAATTGGGATTTATTTAATTAATTAAATTCTTTTAATTAATTAAGCTCCTAATCTTATTAAGGATAATTAATTAAACTCCTTTAACTAATTTTCCTTCCTAATCCAATTAGGAATAAATGAGAGTACTTATATTAAATTAATTCCTAAACTCTTTTAGAAATTAAAATAATAATAATTGTAATAATATTAATAAGACTCCTCTTATTAATTTATATTTAATATTACTAAAATATTAAATAATAAATATTAAGCTATTTAATTTATTCTATCACCATAGATTAAATTAAATATACATAAATATATTATTACGATTATGCCATTAACTTCTTAAATAATTATTCTTCCTTTTATGGTGTGACCCTTTAGGTTCTCCATATTAAACGGTTGTGAATAAATCAATTAGAACAATTCTAATCTTATTTAAATAAATAAATTAAACAATTAATTTATTTAAATAAATAATATTTATTCTACAATAGGATAAGCCTCCCTAGCGATCAACGACTTTCCGGATAATATAGATTTCAACATTAATCATTAAAGAACCTTTGAGTAAATAGTTACCGTATAATTCAATCCTTCCACCATACAATGTCCCAATTAAATATAAGATATGAAATTATCGTCAAGTCTTATTTTATTTAATTATATGTATTTCGATCCTTAAATGCACAACTCAAATAATGCAAATTAGAAACTCCTTTCTAATTTCATTACGCGCTAACCGCCAAGGACTCTTTGGGTTGTCAATTATCGAATCACATAGGACATTTCTCTTCTTTTAATAGAAGTGGTACATTCTTTATTGATCATACATTATCTCCATGTACAACTTATTATACCCAAGCATACCCTTTGATATACCCTAAGGGTCTTAAGGAATAAGTCAAAGTATAACTCATCATACACAAGATACTATGATGATCTCAAGTCCAAGGATCACTTGTACTACTATCACTACATGAATTCCTATTGACAGGCAAGTAAAACTCCATTAGGTATTCCTTAGCGAGCCACGTTCAGTGAACTTATCCTCATCCAATGAGAAAGCAACGTATGTACCAATCTATCCGGATTCACTAATCCCCAATTTAGTAGTCCAACGATTGGGAACTATTTTAGTTTTAAGCTTTCTAAGAATTTAGATCTCATTAGAATGATCATCATCATTATTCTAAAAGCATTGCTTAAAACTATGGGTTTATCACATATTATAAAACAGCATCATGTAGATAATTAAAAGCCTTTAATAAATTAATACTTTTTATTAATAAATGAATAAGATTGTTTCAAAGTATATGCTTTATCATCAAACATGATTGGCTTGTGTGCATACTACTTTCAATTTGAAATACTCAATCGAGTAGGAACTGTGGCCTATAGACTCGCCTTACCGCTAATTATGTCTCGTGTTCATAACGTTTTTCAGAAATCTATGTTACGTAAATATGTGGCAGACCCGAACAACATTATTAATTTAGAACTGGATGAGATAGCGGAAAATTTAAATTATGAAGAGGTACCTATTAAAATCTTGGATAAGAAGGAATATATTCTACGCTCCAAGGTTATACCTCAAGTTAAAATTTTGTGGAGAAACCACGATGTTGAGGAAATGACCTGGGAGTTAGAATCTGAAATAAAATCAAGATATCCTCACCTCTTCGACATACCAGGTACATACACCAATTTCGAGCACAAAATTTCATAAGAAGGGGAGGTTGTAAGACCCCAACTTTTATGAATAAAAATTTAATTTTCTCTAAATATTATTCTTGAATATTAAAGTGTGGATTTGATATAATGTCATAGTTGTGGGTAATATTTACAAATTTTGCAAAGTAAGCAAGTTGTCATAAAATATTCGATTGGCGGGAAATATTCATTTTAACAGGGAATATATGTACGAAGATACAATCATTGGTGATCCCACAACAAAATTATTATCAGAGTTAGAAAACGACAGAAATATCTTTTTATAAAAATAACGATGAAAGTTTTACCGTTAACTGTTGAAATACCCGGTGATAAAAGTACAATAATACGCGTGGTTGCATAGTAGCACGTAGTATTGATTATTGATGCTTACGTGAGAAGTCACTAAATTTTATTCAATTATTGCCACAGTAATTGCTACACAGTATCTCACATTATTGATTCAATTATTGTCACTATATTTTATATTATTAAATCAATAATCGAGACGACAAAGTTATTCATATTATTATTTGCATTATTGACGATGTCTAGAAAGTTCTTTCAAGGAAAGGGGTTTTGTCACCAAATTGCGTTCTAATAAGGAGAAATTCTTATAAGAAAGCCCCCTCTTTCCTGAGAATAATTTGGTTGTTAATATTATGAGTTATAATATTAATAATAAATGTTATTAAAAATATGTTGTGTGAAGCCAAGTGATTTGAGATAAATAGAGGGGATTTTTATGAGGTATTTGTTGTAAATTTTGCTTATTGTATGGACCCTCACTTACTCAAAATCGTCGGTAAAAAGTTATCTCAGTTTTGTTATTACTTATATATATATATATATATATATATATATATATATATAAATGTGGGTTAGTGGGTGTGTGACTTTGTGGGTTTGTGGTAGTGGTGTCACGGGTGTTATATATATATATAATTTTTGTTTTTTATGTAAAATAGAATATATTATATTTTATTATATACATAGTGTTGCATAGTGCTGCATAGTATTGCATAGAAAATTAAATTATTTTTTTCAGCCGATTGAAATGTCGCCCGTGAACTTTTCCCTGTGCGTTGATGAGTGGGGTTTTATACCTACGAATCGGCTTCTAATTCAAGCTTAAACTGTGTTAATTCTTTGTTTTTATGTTTCGTTTTACTTGTTTATTGTTGTTTTATGTTTAGGTGTGGTGGCATAGCATTTGGACTTAAAAGGTGGATTCATGGAGAAACTTTGCAAGAAAAGGAGCTTAACTTGGACAAAAACAGAATAGACCCTCGTAGGTATGACATTATATATAAAACCCACCGGGTGGGGTACTTAATTAGTTAATAGAAGCATGTTCATTGGGTGGACATTATAGAGTAAAACCCCGTAGTGGGTAAATGCAGGAAGAGGCCAGAGTCCTATTTTGATTGTGTTGCTACAGTGGCATGAAGGATAGTGGTTGACATGGTATGGAACTCAATTGGGCATCGAATTATGGTCATAACACAGGTCCTAGGCTAGTTATTAACAACAACAACATGGGAGTTAACAAAAAATAATAATTTGACAATTGGAAGACTTATTTTTGGAGCAAAAGCATTGGAGGGAAGATTTGAAGGAGAATTCACTATAATTGCAGATTGAAGCTAGAAACAAGGGTGGTTCTGGATTCATTTTTTTTCTTTAGTTCGATAATTATAATTGGGATGATGTTTACTTTGATGAATTTAGTTTTTATTTCAATTATGATGAACTAATTTACTTGTTATGTTTATGACAGATCTTTGGGTTGAACGATGATTATTTAGCTTTGATATTCAGTTTAATAATCTATCTTTCAGTTTATCTATAGTGATTTGTGCTTTAATCTATTAATTGCTTGATCACCAATTTTATGTGGATTTGTATGGATTCAAGAGAGGAAATACGAGTCTAGACCTAATCATTATAGAATGTGTTCTTAAATTCTGTGATTGAATGGAATCTTGATGAATGTTAGGGTAGAGATATGCCTAGCGTCGCATGTAATCGGATAAAGAACTTGAACTTAAACATTCTTTGATTGTAATTCACATAGAGATATAGTGAATTAGTTAATTATGGTGTTTAGCTTAATTCTATCTAATTTGTGGATTTAAGTTAATACGATATTAGTGCATCGAGAGATGGCTAGTTCTACTTGAGTGTTCTTGATTAATAAACTGGGATAGTGCATTAAACTGAAATAAGGTGTAATAATCGTAGAGATACTTAGAGTGAAGTTGTAAGCCTAATTCTTTAATATTTTACTTGATATTATAGTTTTTAAATTTGTTGATTGTTTGGTATTCTTAGTATTTTTAATATTTTTAATTTTTAATAGTTATAATTCTTAAATTGGATAGTTTAATAAAATTAGGATTAATATAAGGCTGGTAATTGTGAGGGTTAATATCCTACTAAATCTTTGTGGGAACGATACTCGACTTATCATTATATTACTTGTTGACCACGTGCACTTGTGTGTGAGCGTAATTAGATTTTTACATCAACAAGTTTTTGGCGCCGTTGCCGAAAAACTTAGCATAGATTTTAATGTTTTTCAGTATCATTTTAATTAGTCTAGTTTTACTTAAAGACTTTTTCTATTGTTTTGTTCTTTCTATTTCACGTTCTTGAAGTTGGTTTATGAAAACTCGGTCCAAAAACCCAGACTTGCTTCCTTTTGAGGACGATATTGAGAAACGATTTCAAATGCTAAGTAAGTGGATTAAAGACGCAAGGGAAAACTTTGAGAATTCTAAAAAAGAAAAATTAATTGTTGCCGAAGACCAAAAAGCATTGAGGGATTTTGCTACACCTAAGGTGACTGAGCTTCAGTCGAGTATCACCAGGCCGACGATTGTTGCAAATACATTTGAAATTAAGCCTGGGACTATTCAGATGATCCAAAACTTAGTTCAGTTTGGGGGACTTTCAAATGATGATCCGAATGAACACTTGGTCAGTGTTTGGAGATATGTGACACTTTCAAATACAATGGGGTGTCCGAAGACGCAGTTAGACTTCGCTTATTCCTATTTATCATGCGGGACAAGGCGAAGAGTTGGTTACACTCTCTACCGTTGGGATCGATCACTACTTGGGAAGATCTTGCTCGGAAATTTTTGGCTAAATTCTTTCCACCAGCCAAAACTACAAAGATGAGGAATGAGATCACCATCTTTGAGCAGCAGCATGGAGAGTCTTTATATGAGGCATGGGAACGGTACAAGGAACTACTTAGGAAGTGCCCTCATAACGGACTACCAAAATGGTTGCAAATGAATATGTTTTACAATGGGTTGAGTGGGAATCTCAGGACAAGCATAGAGGCAGCTTCGGGTGGAGCGTTTATGGCCAAAAGTTATGAGGAATCATATGAATTAATAGAAACTATGGCAGCTAATAACTACCAGTGGCCTACCGCAAGATTGACACAACCTAAATACTATGATTAAATACTATGATTATCCAAGTGGGGACACTTGAATAACCATATTTAGAAATTAACGAACAGAATATATATATATATATATATATATATATATATATATATGAATTACCATATAGTACCATGTTGATAATTAATGATCAGATATAACATATATAACAATAGGGTTAATAATCTGGTACAATAATTATATAATTCTGAAACTTTCTTACTCATGTCCATTGCATAAAGAAAATGCAAAGGTAGGATACTTGCCTGGCCTGCTTCTTATAATACACAACTTAGTTCTTATCTTTTGTATAACAACCTAGCAGTAATAAGATCATTTTACTGATTAGAATAATATATCGTAACACATAATACTGCTTATTGCAGTCAGCACATAACCTAATAACGTTGCCACACATGTTCAACAGTCATCGGATCACAAACAAACACTTATACAGTCAAACTATATAGGTTTAGATCAATTTTGGTAACATTTCGGTGTACCGGGCTTTATCAGGTAATTTTCGAGTTTATTTGTTAATAAAACTCTAATTTGTATCTTAAAGATTATCGTGGTTAATTTAAACATCAATCATATTATTTTTATAAATGACTTATAATAATTTATAATTAATTATTATAATTTATCATAATTTTTCAAATTCTGGAATCATTATTAAATGATTTAAATATTAAATAATTCTATTATCATTAATATTTAAATAATATCCAAATATTAATGAAACCATTAAAGTAATTTATAATAACTCAAAATATATTTAAAGTATTAATATTACCCTAAAATAATTTTTAAAACATTAAAAATTATTTTTAAACAATTACCATTAATATTTAAATATTAAGGTATTATTTATCACAATATTAAAAGTCATTAATTATAACTTAAAATATTTTTAATTCATTTATATCCTTTTAAAGGATTTTTAAATCAATAAAACCATTTTTTAACTATTTATTTAATATTATTATTAAATAAATATAATATCATTAATATTAAATAATTAATGAAATTTACCTTGAAATATTAAAAGTTATATTTTATAACATAGAATATCTTTAAACTCTTTATTTTCATTTAAAATAATTTTATAATATTAATATTATTTTTAAACTAATTTATTTAATATAATTATTAAATAAATCTAATATCATTAATATTAAATAATTAATAGAATTTTCTTTAAAATATTAAAAGTTACATTTTATAACTTAAAATATTTTTAAATGCCTTATTATCTTTTAAAATGATTTTTAATATAATAAAATCATTTTAGTTAATTTATTTAATGCATTTATTAAATAAATTAAATATCAATAATATTCTAATAATTACTAATATTTATGGAAAATATGTCAAATTATTAAAAGTTAATTTTTATAAATTAAAATAATTTTTAAAACTGATTTTATAATTTTTAGAAGTTAGTTTCTATTTTTAAATGATTTTTAGATTTTAATATAATTAAATTTAATAAGTCTGTCGTTATAGCCTTTAGCGACAGTAAGTGTCGGCTTAGGTGTTCTTGAGGCTCAAGAACATTCAAAGGCAGTTATCAAGTGGCCTACTTTGACCAAGTGTAATTCGTTGTGTAAATTGTTTCTGGGCAATCTATAACATGGATCTTGTAGTACTAATTTAATACTACAATTATCAAACATGTTCTGGACCAAAACATAACACTTGAGCAAGATCTGAAGCCTTGAACAAATTGTCAGAGCTGTTCTTCATTTTCTGGGTTACCTAGAAATGAATAACAGTTCGTGATGCTTACTTTGTGCTTCCACTACTTAATGTTCTTGTATCCGTTTTGTGATCTAAAGGTTCTAGTGTGTAGCCAACATGTAAATAAAGAGATCTATTACATAATATACATATAACAACAATACACGATCAAGATCCATGCCGGTCAAACCATGTCAGAGATCACGGTCTTTAGTTTTTTAGGTTACCCAGAAAACACAAGTCGTGATCATCTGGCCTATTTTAACCGGCCACTATGTTAATTCTATTTGATGATTTAGTGATCTAAAGGCACAATATTGAAGTTCATATAACCTACTACAACTCTATTATAACAACAAGAACAACAAAACAACCATCTGCAAGATCAAGACACACAAATATCTTGTCAGGCCTTCTTGAGCAGTTTCTGGGTTACCCAGAAATGTCCAGTCATGGCCGGTCAACGATATTTGACCATCAATAACATGCAATCTGCTTATTATCTGACCTTGAATCTAGTTTCAGATCCAAGCCTACATTACATACTACCAATACAAACATATAAACATACAAAAACATAAACAGGATGAGATCTATGAGGTCTGACATTTGTTGTCAGACAACAAAAACAAAAAAATTCCAGATTTTGTAGATCTTTAAATTCGAGCATATAAATGTTATGGATCCACTATTTAGCAACCCAGATCATTAAAAGACACCTTCTAACACATATCTAACTAATCATTAACAACATCTAACATCGGCTCATAAGATTTTAAAGATTATGGTTTATACCTCCTTTTTAGCTTTTATCCTTGAATCTGACTTCTGATCTGCTATAAGTGATAATGGGGCTTGATTGGGGACTGGTCTAGCAAGGTAATTTCGGAGGTTTGGGTGGGAGAGAAGTGAGTTGAGTGTTAGTATGTAAAATGAGCAAGTTAGTAACATTTCTCTCTCCAATTCTATTTATAACATGATAAAATGCTTAGGGCTTGTCATGTTTATCAGATTTGAATGATTAAAGTTCATCACTAGACCACATGGCTAGGTTGAGTTGGTTTACCAACTAAAGTTATTGCAACCTATACAAGTTATCTATTAAATAATACAAGTAGGGAAATTTTGTCATTTGGTACTTACTTTTAGTGGCAAAGTTGGCAATTCATTTTAACCTTTAGGGTTTGACCCTTAGGGTTTAACCCTAAGGTTTCCTAAGCTCAAAATCTAGGATTATATATTAAGGGTAAAAATGGAAATCCTAGCTTCTAAAAAAGGTGAATTAGGGTTCCTTAATTAAATTAAGTTTCCTAATCACTTAGGACTTGTAAATTAGGATTTATAATGTAATAATCACTATAAGCTTGTTAAATTAATAATTAGGGTTTATAATTTAGCAATTAGGGTTTTGATTTAGTGATTAGGGTTTTTAAATATTAATTAGGGTTTACCTAATTAACATTAAACATAATAATGGTCATTAATTACATAAGACATAACTTAACAAACCTTACAGTCATAGTTGACTCTGTACTATAGTTTATCAGTAATGCTAGGATTTTGTACTATTTTACTATAACTGTTCCATACATTAACATTACACACATATCAGGCATGTTTGTATTACTGGAATATAAATAATATTATATTATTATTCTCATTCCTTATTCAAAATCCAGACTTAGGGTTTTGAACTCATATCTGACATAACCTTCATAGATACCATTTGTGATGCCCCCAAAATAGGTCCATTCCATCCAACCCATTTCGAGTCGCCAAATACATGGTACATAAATAACTACAACTTTATTAATACACTTGTCGTGCAAAACACGGCAACACATATACTGTGAGTTTAAATACAAATATTGTCTTCTAGACAATATCCACACTCAAATAAGTCATCATTACAATTATTGATACACTATTTTACAAAATAGTAAGGACTACTAAAACGACTTTCTAGAACCTTCATTCCATACCCCGACTAGTACTCGCTACATTCTCGCCTCCTGAGAAGAAAAATGGAACAAAAAGGAAAAGGGTGAGCTCAACTAGCCCAGTAAAGAATATTATGACTAAGATAATGTACAACAAATTATCGTTAGTCCTCAACAGGGAAAAATCTAATAGAATACAATAGACAACAAGTTTTAGATCAACAACTGCAGCGGAAATAACAATTCATTAGAAGAGTTAAGTAGAGAATGAAATCTACTATCATCTATGAATTTAAAAGTCCATCATCAATATTTTATCCATGTAACATTAATCAATATACATCTTGAATCAAATATTCATCTTTGCACTACAGGCCAAAGATATTCATCACCGGGTCATGTTCATCTCAACACTGCTCATCTTTGCACTACTGAGCCAAAGATATTCATCGAAAATCATTCATCTTTGCATTATGGGCCAAAGATATTCGGTTATATCATCATTTAGGGGTGAGGATGATGAAAAAATATTTTAAAAAAACGAATCCAGTGAGACAAAAGAACAAATATTAAGGATTCGTACTTTAGACAATCCAAGTTCAAAAATACTCCATAATAAACTACTGTGAAGCAGAATTCAAAAATGAAGATCAAAACATAGATCCAATCAAAGATAGGAACCATAATAGACAATCTTGGACACGTAAAAGAAAATTTAATTTTTTACGTGAATAGTGTCGATATTTATGAATAGTCTCGATATCGTGAATAATGTCGATACACGTGAATAGTAACTCCGACACTAAAAGGTAGAAATTTCACAAGAAAAATCATCACGCTTCGTGAATAGTACTCGTGAATAGTAACTCGTGAATAGTAACTCATGAATAGTAACTCGTGAATAGTAACTCATGAATAGTAACTCGTGAATAGTAACTCATGAATAGTAACCCTGACATGAAAAGATAAGAATTTCACAAGAAAAATCTTACTAATATTCCGGCATAATGATATTGAAAGAAATAATATCATTTTTAAAAAAAATAACATCCCTTACCTCAAAAGAATAGTACTTCTGGCTGGAATATCAGATATAACGCTGAAGGAAACTTGCACCGTATAGCAATACTCAAGATATCAAAATACTTATAAGAATACGCTCGATAATATAGAGAGAGAAAACTTCAGTTTCTGGTGTGATTTTCAATTCTAACTTAAGCACCCTATTTATAGGAAAATGCTTAGAACACCAAAGCATAAAATTTAATATAATAATATTATTTATTAAATTTTCAAGCCCACCACAAAAGAAGTTGATTTCAGCCATTTAACACATGCCCACAAATGAAAAAAATGTTTTTCTTTTAAAAAATATTTAAAACTTTAAAAATCAATTATTCTGGATCTTCGGAACTTCAATAATTCATAATAAATAGCCATTTTATCAGAAAAATTCAAACCTTATGTCTTTTCTATAGGAAATTCCATTCTCTACAACTTTGCAGAAGAATGTTTTTCCAAATTCCAAATAGAAATTGACCGAAATCCACAAACGGGTGATTTTACAAGCTATAATCAAATTACAGTCAAGAAATGGGGTCCACCGACATGTTTAACATGTTTTAAATATTTTTAGTAACAAAAATACTCCTCCTCCTCATATACTCATATATCCCACATTCATTGTAAAAATATCACCATTATTATATTATTAAAATATAATAATATATTTAAATTAATAATTTTATCAGAAAAGATAAAATATCAATTTTTCAACAATTATCACTTTTAAATTTTATCCATCTATATCCACATAAAATAAATATTTTTCTTATCATATAAATCAATAATTAATTATTCACAAATAATATTACGTAATCACAATATCGATAACCGGTGCCATTCCTAGGAAGAGGGGCTTTCAATAAGAATTTCTCTCATCTTGGCCATGCAATTAGGTGACCAAACCTCTCCTTAGACAGAACTTTCTAGACATTGCCAATAATGCTATCTAATAATATTATTCAAATAATATAAATTATTGATCTGATAATGAAAATTACTATGTAATGACAATTATTGAAACAACAATAATATAAAATATCAACGTAGCAATTATTGAATCATTAAAATAAAATATTGAACAGTAATTACTGTAACAATTATTGAGTAGTGCCTTCTTACGTAAGAATCAATAATTGGTGCAATACAGGTGTGCATTGTGTTTTAACCACCGGTATTCCAACAAGATAAGCAGAATAACTATGTCGTTATTTATAAACAACTTATACTTGTCATTTTTTTCATCCAATCGCTTTTCATTATGGGACCACACATATATATTTATTGCCGCATTTAATATTCCCCGACATCAAGAATATTCCACGACCATTAAACGACTATTCCCACAACAATGAATATTTTATAAGCACTTGCTTATTTAAAAATATTTGCGCATTTTACCCATAACTAACCACATTAATCAAATAAACCCTTACTATTTCAAAATAATAAATAATGGAAATTTCATTTCATTAATAATAAGTTGGGGTCTTACACCATTATTAATTAAGTTAAAATAATTAACTCAATTAATATAATAAATACATATCATATATACAATAATCATATTTTCATGGAAAATAAATAATAAATATTTTTATTACAACATAATTTTATTATAAGAATATAATCTATAATAATCAATAGTTCTAAAAAAAGAAATTAGTTACATCTAATAAATAATTTTATTTATCAGATATATACATATACTTTACTTTGCACATATTCTCACCCTTATATACATATATATATATATATATATATATATATAATTCACAAAATTTCTTATTAAAAATATTGGGTTATTACATCCACCCTCCCTTATAAGGATTCCATCCCCGGAATCACCGCTTTAAAACCAATAGACACTAGGGCAAATAGCATACGCAGTCATTTCAAGTAGATCTCGATCAGATTCGATCGAACTGATCTTTAACTACTCAATATAAAGCTTGTCTATCTAATTCTACGAAAATTTGATTTCTAACCAAACTCAAATTTCTCCTTCAAAATTTCTTTATAACTTAATTTACTTATATTTAAGAAAAATCATATATACGAAAATATAATTCATACAAATAATACCTAAAGTTCCATCCTCTCGCTACATTCAGATCCTCGAATCACAGTGTTGAAGACTCTTGCGGTTGATTTCGTCGAAGTTGGCCCCGTTATCACCATTGTTCCACTGCCTTTTCCCGCATTCACACTCCCTATATCCATTCTCCTTTTTGGACAGTCCTTCACCTTATGCTCCGTGGATCCACATGTAAAAACACCCATTGTTCATCCTAGGATTGGGCAAGATTAGGAGAGATATGTCCCTCCTGTCCACACTTGTAGCACACAAACTTGCCTTTAAGACACTCACCTGAATGACTCTTCCCACAATTCTTACACTGCACAGCCTTCTTTTTCACACCTTCCTACTTGACTTGGACACTCCCAACATTGCTCCACTTCCTTTTCTCACCCCTACTTCCAATACCTACTTCTACCTTCCCAGCTCCCTCACCCTTATTCTTTCTCTCCCTATTATAGAGACTCATGGCCTCACTTCCCCCTTCATCTATGATAGCCTTTTCTATGAGTGCGGCAAACGTATTGATCTGCAACACCACCACCTTATTGTAGAGCCAAAGTTTTAGACCTAGCTCAAACCTGTTTCCCTTTCTAGCCTCCGTATCTACTTGGTGTGGAACAAACCTAGCTAATTCATTGAACTTTGCGGCATATTCTGCAACTGTCAAATTCTCCGGCTTCAATTCCAAAAACATCACCTCCATCCTAGCCTGCACACTAGCTGA
This sequence comes from Panax quinquefolius, assembly GCA_020205615.1. Classification (NCBI taxonomy): domain Eukaryota; kingdom Viridiplantae; phylum Streptophyta; class Magnoliopsida; order Apiales; family Araliaceae; genus Panax; species Panax quinquefolius. The sequence goes on along the minus strand of CM035154.1, from coordinate 47,902,126 downwards.
GAAATAGTTCTCATAGAACAACATCTTAAACCTAGTCCATGCTATCACTCCTTCTCCTGCTCTAGCTTGATTTGCCTCCCACCAGAAATTCGCCTCTCTTTTCGTCATATAGGTGGCAAAAGATGTCTTTTGCCCCTCATCTACCCTAGACACTACAAATGCTTTTTCTATTTCCTTAACCCAAGTTTGGGCTTCTATTGGGTCAGTGGTACCTCTAAATTAAAGCGGTCCTACGGCCTTAAAATCCTTGAAGTTCGCAAATCGATTGTCTGGCTGATTTCCCGCCACTGGCATTCCATTCTGAATGGCCTGAGCTACCATGTTCACAAAATTTTGCATCAGGTTTTGTTGTTGTCCTCCAGCATTGTTGACAGATTCTTCTGCCCTTTGGTTTGGAGTTTGACGTCTTGGCGGCATGTTCTGGTTAAATAAAACAAAATCTATATTTTATTAACTTACATTCTAAACCTCATCGTATAAGTTTAGTATTTCAAACTTATTCCTTTAATCAAACATAGATTCATATTCATTTAGCAATTTAAATACTTTACATAACATAGCACATATTACTTTAAACGTCTGATATCCTTTTATGGCCACAAAAGTCGAGAATCGCTACCACAACTTACACCAAAGTTGGGATTATTACAATACACACGTACATTACCAAATATACATACTTAAATACTAATTCTACCTATTTCCTACCCCTTTTTCCTGATTCTGGACAACCCTTCGCCCGAGGATCTTCCAATCCACAAATAAAACATTCACCTTGTTTATAGTCGGGACAATATAGAGTGGTATGTCCTTCATAACCGCAAAGATAACATATCTTTTTCCATTTCTTCTTATCGAATTTTCCTAAGTCGTGGTCTTCTATCTTTCTTTCCCCCTTCTTGCTCGGAGCTGCACACGATATGTTGCTTGTTACTCCCATTTGATCAATTTGGATTTTAAGCTTATCTTGTTCTTCCATTCTTTCTAGTAAGGCTTTTTACAACTGACTATTCAACAACTTTTCTATTTCCCACAACTTTTCTAGAGAAGAAACCTTGTTCCTCAGATTCTGCACTTTGGTTGACGCTTGTTCAGCTCCAACTTTGGTGTTCGAATCACTATCTGTTAGTTCCATCATTTCTGGGTCCGGTACTATATTTTCCAAAATGATCACCTCCTCAAGGTTACCTTCAACGTGAGCTTCTATTTCAGCTATTGGCTTTGATATTTGATTGGTTATGGAGATTGGCTCCTTCTTTACGATCTTAATTAGGGTATCCTAATCTTTTTGCTCCTGACATCTACACACAAAAATTATCTTGATTAGCATATAGTGTTTACACACAGCAAATAATAGTTTTATTTAAGTTATCTTTTATTTTTGTTTGACAATGAATTTATTTGATTCATCTCCTTTTAAAATCTACAAGAGTTATTTGTACTTTCAACGTTATCCTCTGCTCTAAGGTTATAGCCTAAGGTCTACTCCCACCTATGGTTTCTAACCCTAAAGCTCTGATACTAACCTGTGATACCCCCAAATTTAGGTACTTGAAACCCGAACTCGGTGCTTCACGATACCATTTCTATGAGCGGAATAATACTAATACTAATAACAATAATATAAATATTAAACTTAATTTACATATCAGAGTCTGAATCCCGGGTACGCGACCTTTAAAAATTCATTACATGATACTTAATAGTTGTCATAGTCTTAATAAAGTTATACTATTACATAGAATACCATAAATCTTATTCTGCTTGCTTTCCTTTTCCTTTTTTTCTACATGAGCCTTTTGGTTGTTCATACTTAGCTGAAAACATTTAATTTAAGCAAGGATGAGCATTTGAGTGCCTAGCAAGTAATAACAATTATAAATATTAGCTGAAAGGATTAAATGTTTTCTTTGTACTACCCTTCTACAACAAATCAAAAGTTGTGAAGTAATCTGAACCGATAATAATAACATAAAAACTCTTTATCAAGTTTTTGAAACTACGTACTGACTATAAATAGGGTTAAGGTGACATACAATGAACATTATTTTCAATTTTCATATAGTTTTAGCAGAACTTCATCTGCAAACCGTCATAACTTACGGGCACGGGGGATGATCACCCAATTATGCCTCAGATTGATCAATACTACATGCAAGAACGATATTATCGTTCACTCTGTCACTTTACCAAGCATAAAAGTTTTCCCATGTTGGGATGTTCATACTTATTCTAGAATCCGAACCAAAATAATTTGATTGGATACAAATTTTTTTTATCATATTCAACAATATTTCTAAATCTGTGTCTAGATGGTCAAATAGCTTAGACGACTTTTAATTATCAGATACATACCGGTGATGATCAATAGGTATATATATATATATATATATATATATATATATATATATATATATATGTGTGATTAAATATTATGATTATCCAAGTGGGGACACTTGAATAACCATATTTAGAAATTAACTAGCGTAATATATATATATATATATATATATCCCGAATTACCATATAAGTACCATGTTGATAATCAATGATCGGATATAACATATATAACAATAGGGTTAATAATCCGATACAATAATAATATAATTCTGAAACTTTCTTACTCATGTCCATTGCATAAAGAAAATGCAAAGGTAGGATACTTACCGCTTCTTTGCTTATAATAATACGCAACTTAGTTCTTATCTTTTGTATATAACAACTATCATTAATAAGATCATTTTCTTGATTAGAATAACATATCGTAACACATAATAATCGCTTATTACAACAACAAGATAACCTAATCATATTGCCACACATGTTCAATAAATCGTTGGATCACAAACAAACACTTATACAAATTAAACTATCTGAGTTCGGATCAATTTTGGTAATATTTGGTGTGTCTTAAGCTGCTTTATCGGGTAATTATCGAGTTTATTTATTAATAAAACTCTAATTTGTATCTTAAAGATTATCTTGGTTAATTTAAACATCAATCATATTATTTTTATAAATAACTTATAATAATTTATAATTAATTATTATAATTTATCATAACTTTTCAAACTCTAGAATCATTATTAAAGGATTTAAATATTAAATAATTATATTATCATTAATATTTAAATAATATTCAAATATTAATGAAATCATTAAAGTAATTTATAATAACTCAAAATATTTTTAAAGTATTAATATTACCCTTAAATGATTTTTAAAACATTAAAAATCATTTTTAAACAATTATCGTTAATATTTAAATATTAAGGTATTATTTATCAAAATATTAAAAGTCATTAATTGTAACTTAAAATATTTTTAATTCATTTATATCCTTTTCAAATGATTTTTAAATCAATAAAACCATTTTTAACTATTTATTTAATATTATTATTAAATAAATCTAATATCATTAAAATTAAATAATTAAAGAAATTTATCTTAAAATATTAAAAGTTATATTTTATTACTTAGAATATCTTTAAACTCTTTATTTTCATTTAAAATAATTTTTATAATATTAAAATCATTTTTAAACTAATTTATTTAATATAATTATTAAATAAATCTAATATCATTAATATTAAATAATTAATAAAATTTACTTTAAAATATTAAAAATTATATTTTATAACTTCAAATATTTTTAAATACCTTATTATCATTTAAAATAATTTTTAATATAATAAAATTATTCTTAGTTAATTTATTTAATGCATTTATTAAATAAATTAAATATCAATAATATTCTAATAATTACTAATATTTATGGAAAATATGTCAAATTATTAAAAGTTAATTTTTATATATTAAAATAATTTTAAAAATTAATTTTATAATTTTTAGAATTTATTTTCTATTTTTAAATGATTTTTAGATTTTATTATAATTAAATTTAATAAGTCTGTCGCTAAAGCCTTTAGCGACAGTAAGTGTCGCCTTAGGTGTTCTTGAGGCTCAAGAACATTCAAAGGCAGTTATCAAGTGGTCTACTTTAACCAAGTGTAATTCGTTGTGTAAATTGTTTATGGGCAATTTATAACATGGATCTTGTAGTACTAATTTAATACTACAATTATCAAACAAGTTCTGGACCAAAACATAGCACTTGAGCAAGATCTGAAGCCTTGAACAAGTCGTCGAGTTATTCTTCATTTTTCAGGTTACCGAAATGAAAAACGATTAAATCATGCCTAGTTTGTGCATCCACTACTTACTGTTCTTGTATCCGTTTTGTGATCTAAAGGTTCTAGTGTGTAGCCAACATGTAAATAAAGAGATCTATTACATAATATACATATAACAACAATACACGATTAAGATCCATGCCGGTCAAACCATGTCAGAGATCACGGTCTTTAGTTTTCTGGGTTACCCAGAAAACACAAGTCGTGATAATCTGGCCTATTTTGATCGGCCACTGTGTTAAATCTATTTGATATTTTAGTGATCTAAAGGCATAATATTAAAGTTCATATAACCGACTACAACTCTATTATAACAACAAGAACAACAAAACAACCATCTGTAAGATAAAGACACACAAATATCTTGTCATGCCTTCCTAGGCAGTTTTTGGGTTACCTAGAAATGTCCAGTCATGGTTGGTCAACGAAAATTGACCAGTCATGGTCGGTCAACGACAATTGACCATCAATAACATGCAATCTGCTTATTATCTGACCTTGAATTTAGTTTCAGATCCAAGCCTACATTACATACTACCAATACAAACATATAAACATACAAAAACATAAACAGGATGACATCTATGAGGTCTGACATTTGTTGTCAGACAACAAAAACAAAAATTTCCAGATTTTGTAGATCTTTAAATTCGAGCATATAAATGTTATGGATCCACTATTTAGCAACCCAGATCATTAAAAGACCCCTTCTAACACGTATCTAACTAATCATTAACAACATCTAACATCAGATCATAAGATTTTAAAGATTAGGGCCTTTTTAGCTTTGATCCTTGAATCTGACTTCTGATCTGCAAGGTAATTGGGGACTGGTCTAGCAAGGTAATTTCGGAGGTTTGGGTGGGAGAGAAGTGAGTTGAGTGTTGGTATGTAAAATGAGCAAGTTAGTAACCTTTCTCTCTCCAATTCTATTTATAATATGATAAAATGCTTAGGGTTGATCATGTTTATCATATTTGAATGATTAAAGTTCATCACTAGACCACGTGGCTAGGTTGAGTTGGTTTATCAAGTAAAGTTATGGCAACCTATACAAGTTATCTATTAAATAATACAAGAATGGAAATTTGGTCATTTGGTACTTACTTTTAGTGGCAAAGTTGACAATTCATTTTTACCCTTAGGGTTTAACCCTAAGGTTCTAAGGTCAAAATCTAGGATTGTATATTAAGGGTAAAAATGGAAATCCTAGCTTCTAAAAAAGGTGAATTAGGGTTCCTTAATTAAATTAAGTTTCCTAATCACTTAGAACTTATAAATTAGGCTTTATAATGTACTAATCACTATAAGCTTGCTAAATTAATAATTAGGGTTTATAACTTAGTAATTAGGGTTTTTAAATATTAATTAGGGTTTACCTAATTAACATTAAATATAATAATAGTCATTAATTACATAACACATAACTTAACAAACCTTACAATCATAGTTGACTGTGTACTATAGTTTATCAGTAATGTTAGGATTTTGTACTGTTTTACTATAACTGTTCCACACATTAACATTACACATATATCAGGCATGTTTGTATTACTTGAATATAAATAATATTATATTATTATTCTCATTCCTTATTCAAAATCCAGACTTAGGGTTTTGAATTCATATCCGCATAACCTTCATAGATACCATTATTAATTAAGTTAAAATAATTAACTCAATTAATATAATAAATATATATCATAAAATCCATATCATATATACAATAATCATATTTTCATAGAAAATAAATAATAAATATTTTTATTAAAACATAATTTTATTATAAGAATATAATCTATAATGATCAATAGTTCTAAAAAAGAAATTAGTTACATCTAATAAATAATTTTATTTATCGATATATACATATACTTTACTTTGCAAATATTCCCACCCTTATATATATATATATATATAAAAATTATTCACAAATTTTCTTATTAAAAATATTGGGTTATTACATCCACCCTCCCTTATAAGGATTCCATCCCCGGAATCACCGCTTTAAAACCTATAGACACTAGGGCAAATACCATATGCAGTCATTTCAGGTAGATCTCGATCAGATTCGATCGAACTGATCTTTAACTACTCAACATAAAGCCTGTCTATCTAATTCTACGGAAATTTGATTTGTAACCGAACTCAAATTTCTCCTTCAAAATTTCTTTATAACATAATTTACTTATATTTAAGAAAAATCATATATACGAAAATACAATTCATACGAATAATAATACGAAGTTCCATCCCTAATCGCTACACACGATATCGAACTGGAAGTCGTGTTGAAGACTCTTGCGGTTGATTTCATCGAAGTTGGTCCCGTCATCGCCATTGTTCCACTACCTTTTCCCGCATTCACACTCCCTATATCCATTCTCCTTTTTGAACAGTCCTTCACCTTATGCTCCGTGGATCCACATAGAAAACACCCATTACTCATCCTAGGATTGGGGCAGTTAGGAGATATATGTCCCTCCTGCCCACACTTGTAGCACACAAACTTGCCTTTAAGAAACTCACTTGAATGTCTCTTCCCACAATTCTTACACTACACAGCCTGCTTTTTCATACCTTCCTGCTTCACTTGGACACTCCCAACATTGCTCCACTTGTTTTTCTCACTCCTACTTCCACTACCTACTTCTACCTTCCCAGCTCCCTCACCCTTATTCTTTCTCTCCCTATTGTAAAGACTCATGGCCTCACTTCCCCCATTAGCTATGATAGCCTTTTCTAAGAGTGCGAGAAACGTATAGATCTGCAACACCGCCACCTTATTGTAGAGCCAGGGTTTTAGGCCTAACTCAAACTTCCTTGCCTTTCTAGCCTCCGTATCTACTTGGTGCGGAGCGAACCTAGCTAATTCATTGAACTTTGTGGCATATTCTGCAACTGTTAAATTCTCCTGTTTTAATTCCAAAAACTTCACCACCATCCTAGCCTGCACACTACCTGAGAAATAGTTATCAAAGAACAGCATCTTAAACCTAGTCCATGCTATCACTCCTTCTCTTGTAATAACTGAGATTTTCTATGTAATTTAACAATTTCAATAACTGAACTTATGTGAAATTCTTATGTGATAATTATCTACTACATGTATCTATGTTTACTTATATGTTATGTGATGAGATGTGTTTGAATGGTTGGTTCCGTTTAATTCAACTATTTAAAATGGGTAAGAATGGAATTAATGCTATTAATTTCGTGGGATGACTTTAAAACATGACTTTGAGTTTGGAGCGGAATTTAGTGACGCAGACAGCGTATTTTACTCCGGAACGTCGAAATTAGTCAAGATAGACTGTAACCACAAAAATGCGTCACGGTTGACTTTTTGATCAAAGTCAACCGGTTGACTTTTTCGGGGGAAAAGTCAACTATGAATTTTAAAGTTGAGTTTGACAAAACGGATAGTTCCATGACGTCCGAGATGTCGACTTTAGTAGGAATCGATATAAGTATCAACACGTTTGACTACGGAGGGCAAAATGGTCAAAATGACTTGTTAATTAATTAAATGATTATTATAATGTTTATACTCAAGTGCAGCAGCTAGGGGGGTCCATGTGACCATCAAATTGGGACAATAAAAGGAGCATATTTGTATATATTATGGTAGTAAGGAGGGAGTGAGTTTATTTTTCTTTATAACACCAAAACCTTTCATTTTTGTAACTCATACCCATAATTAGACTAATGAATGGGGAGTGTAATGGTAACTGAACATGGGGGAGTGTAATGGGCTAGAGAATTCAGTTCATTACACCATATATGATGTATATACATTACATCTAAACTCATTCTACTCTTTCACAACAATATTCCAACCAAGAGAGCAAAAGAGAAAGAAAAGAGAGAATTGTGAGTGAGAGCTTGGGAGCAACGAGTTCTGGAGATTTTGGGAGAGTCTAGCAATCAAAAAGAAGCATTAGAAGCAATCAAAACAAGAGGAATTCGTCCATAAGGTAAGCATTCAAGCTATTTTCTATGTTCCTAAATAAAATAGTGGAGAAAATGGATGAATTAGTATGGTTATTGGTTTGTCTTGTTTTGTAATGCCATGTTTGGGTATGATTCTGCTATGTGGCGGTTAAGGAAGGAAAATTCTGGTGTAAACATGTTACTAATTCGTATAGAATCAAGAAATCATGCCATGTATGCTAACTATTTGATAAAATGCCTCTTAGTTGCTAATTTGATGAAAACATGAAACGTTAGAGAATTGAATGGTTGTAACATGTATATATATGTTATTAGAAGTGGTCTGGATAAAAGGAATCAAAACCCATGCATGCTAGAATCAAAATCATGATTTTCTCAAAAGTTAGGTTAAACTAGTTTGCATGATTTTTCAGGATTTTTGGTTACTCGAAATCATGTCTTAGATAATCCATTTGTTGCATGTAATAATTTTTTAAAATAGTATGTAGCAGGAGGTATAACATGTCCAAATTTTATTCGGATCGAAGCTATATTGAGTGAGATATGAAAATCGTAAGCAAGCATGTTCACAACAAAAATTTCTGCAGAAATCTGGAATTTCCAGAATTTTTCTAAGTATGAAATCTGTTCGGGCACGCTTTTCAAGGCAGCCTATTCGTGGTCTTAACTTGCTATTTTCTGGGATGTGATATTTTTGTAAAATACCTTGATGTATGAAGTTTATTATGTCCAAGTATCATGGTCATATCATTTGTAGATTAGTAGAAATAAACATGTTAGAAACCGAAAAAAAAATTGTGAACTGCTGACCCTAAGGACAAATTCGGGGCTAGCTACAGTTTCCAGAAAATTGAGGTCTTTTGGGTTATTATAGTACACTGAATAAGCTTTCCATAGACTCCGGAACGGACTAATTCCGACTTCGGAGGAAGGAGTTATGACTTTTCAAAGTAGTTGCGTCAAATCTGTCCAACAAATTCGGAGCAGTCCCCTTGCACGGATTTTCTGGAATTTTGTGCTTGGAATTTGAAGATGGTCCATGAACGAAAGTTGTAGCCCCAGAAGTTAGCTTCGCGTGGGTGCAAGAATCGCTCAAAAATGTTTTAAAACGAATTAGTTATGACTAATTTAGTGAAATATGGTAAAGCTGAGGAAAAAAAATAAAAAAAAACTATTATGTTGGGCATTTTTAAGTTCTGTTTTGGGCTGCCTATGATATCTAAAATGGGTGGCATATATTTTCTAAATATATTCTATTATGATGTTTATAGCATATCCAATAGGAGACCCTTTTACTTCAAACTAGATTGTGTATGCATGGTGATTAACGAGACACATGTGATTAGGTTATGGGAAGGTTAATTGCTAGCGTTAATTGTAGCAGGCTTATCAGGCAAGTTTCCTAACCCTCATTTCTACTGGGTATTTATTAGATCCTTACTAATATTATCGCAGTAAGGGTAAGTATTGGACTTGTGTTAGTTATTTATTCGTGCAAGTTTCTTCGTTGAAAAGTCATACAAACTTCAATTATCTTGCAAGCTTATCGATGATTATTCAGTTATTATTTTAACTGCCATATGTTTAAATTTTATTTCATTATCGAACTGTTCTAAGTATGTTCTTGGCCTTTGTTTCCGACTAGTTATTATTAATGGAAAAAGTGATTTAAAACAAATCTTTCGAAGCTATTAAATGTTTACCAATCTAAATTGCTTTGATGCGGTCTCACATGATTACTAAGATGAACAACCCGAATGAACGGGAAAAACAGATGTCGGGCAAATAGTCCCATTTATGCTTATGAATTTTAAACTTAATACATGTGCACAATGTAGGGTACAATAGGTGATCACTGGCGTATTTGCAGAGACCGCTTATGATCTATTTGATTGTTAAACCGTCTCGATGTTTTTTTTGATGAAAGAAAATATGTTCAGGGTATTTTACACCCCTTAGTATGATATTGAAAATTCTTAAATTCTTTTTCTTAATGTTCTTCTTTAACACTTGATAATCTTTCAACCTGTTGAGATCTAGTAATTCAAATGCCTTTATCCCGATGTATATTTCCCATTTATTCTCAGATACTTCTTTGGGCAATTTGTGCTCATTCTTGCTTAAACCTTTCAGTTAAGGATGAGAAAGCTGAGGGTTCGGGCAAGGACAAGGGAAAGTCCAAGATGAAGTGATGCTAATGGTTATGTAATAAAATAATTATTTTCGCATATGTGTATTGTAGCGATAAACGCCAAGACTAAGTTTCAGTTTGTGTTAAGGTTGTAAAGACTTGGGATTTTATTTTGAATAATTATGTAATAGTTAATATTATTATTCCTTATTGTTAAGGTTTACATAGTTAGATGATGGTGTATGTTGTATCATGAGCACCAAGTTCTGTAATCGATGATTACACGGATTTGGGGGCGTCACATCTCCTGCCCTAGCTTGATTTGCCTCCCACCAGAGATTCGCCTCTCCTTTCATCATATAGGTGGCAAAAGCTGTCATTTGCCCCTCATCTATCCTAGCGACTACAAATACTTTTTCTATTTCCTTAATCCAAGTTTGGGCTTATATCAGGTCAGTGGTACCTCTAAATTTGGGCGGTCCTACGGCCTTAAAATCCTTGAAGTTCGCAAATCGATTGTCTGGCTGATTTTCCACCGCTGGCATTCCATTCGGCATGGCCTGAGCTACCATGTTTGCAAAATTTTGTATCAGGTCTGGTTGTTGTCCTCCAGCATTGTTGACAGATTCTTCTGCCCTTTGGTTTCGAGTTTGACGTCTTAGCGGCATGTTCTGGTTAAATAAAACAAAATCTATATTTTATTAACTTACATTCTAAACCTCATCGTATAATTTTAGTATTTCAAACTTATTCCTTTAATCAAACATAGATTCATATTCATTTAGCAATTTTAAAATACTTTACATAGCATAAAACATACTAGTTTAAACGTCTGATATCCCTTTATGACCACAAAAGTCAGGAATCGCTACCACAACTTACACCAAAGTTGGGATTATTACAATACACACGTACATTACCAAACATACATACTTAAATACTAATTCTACCTATTTCCTACACCTTTTTCCTAATTCTAGACAACCCTTCGCTCGATGACCTTCCAATCCACAAATAAAACATGCACCTGGTTTATAGTCGGGATAATACAGAGTGTTATGTCTTTCATAACCGCAAAGATAACATATCTTTTTCCATTTATTCTTATCAAAATTTCCTAAGTCGTGGTCTTCTATCTTTCTTTTCCCCTTCTTGGTCGGAGCTGCACATGATATGTTGTTTGTGGCTCCCATTTGATCAATTTGGATTTTAAGCTTATCTTGTTCTTCCATTGTTTCTAGTAAGGCTTTTCGCAACTGATTATTCAACAACTTTTCTATTTCCCACAGCTTTTCCAGAGAAGAAACCTTGTTCCTCAGATTATGCACTTCGGTTGATGCTTGTTCAGCTCCAACTTTGGTGTTCAAATCACTATCTGTTAGTTCCACCATTTCTGGGTCTGGCACTATATTTTCCAAAATGATCACCTCCTCAAGGTTACCTTCAATGTGAGCTTCTATTTCAGCTATTGGCTTTGATATTGGCTTGGTTATGGAGATTGGCTCCTTCTTTACGATCTTATTTAGGGTATCCTAATCCTTTTCCTCCTGACATCTACACACAAAAATTATCTTGATTAGCATATAGTGTATACACACAACAAATAATAGTTTTATTTAAGTTATCTTTTATTTTTGTTTGAGGATGAATTTATGCGATTCATCTCCTTTTAAACTCTATATGAGTTATTTTTACTTTCAACGTTTTCCTCTACTCTAAGGTTATAGCCTAAGGTCTACTCCCACCTATGGTTTCTAACCCTAAAGCTCTGATACCAACCTGTGACGCCCCCAAATTCAGGTACTTAAAACCCGAACTCGGTGCTTCACGATACCATTTCTATGAGCAGAATAATACTAATAATAATAATAATATTAAACTTAATTTACGTATCAGAGTCTGAATCCCAGGTACGCGACCTTTAAACATTCATTGCATGATACTTAATAGTTGTCATAGTCTTAATAAAGTTATACTATTACATAGAATACCATAAATCTTATTCTGTTTGCTTTCCTTTTCCTTTGTTTCTGCATGAGCTTTCTAGTTATTCGTACATAGCTGAAAACATTTAATTTAAGCAAGGATGAGCATTTGAGTGCCCAGTAAGTAATAACAATTATAAATATTAGCTGAAAGGATTAAATGTTTTCTTTGTATTACCCTTCTACAACAAATCAAAAGTTGTGAAGTAATCTGAACCGATAATAATAACATAACAACTCTCTATCAAATTTTTAAAACTACGTACTAACTATATATAGGGTTAAATTGACATACTATAAACATTGTTTTCAATTTTCAAATAGGTTTAGCAGAACTTCATCCGCAAACCGTCATAACTTACGGGCACGGGGGGTGATCAGCCCGTTATCCCCTGTATTGATCAATACTACAGGTAAGAACGATATTATCGTTCACTCTGTCCGCCTTGGGAGCATAAAAGTTTTCCCATGTTCGGGATGTTCATACTTAGTCGGGAATCTGAACCAAAATAATTTGATTGGATACAAAAAGGTTTTATTATATTCAACAATATTTCTAAATCTATGTCTAGCTGGTCAAATAGCTTAGACGGCTTTTACTTATTGTATACATACTGGTGATCAATAGTTATATATATATATATATATATATATATATATCAACATGTGATTAAATACTATGATTATCTAAGTGGGGACACTTGAATTACCATATAGTCCCATGTTGATAATCAATGATCAGATATAACATATATAACAATAGGGTTAATAATCTGGTACAATAATAATATAATTCTGAAGCTTTCTTACTCATGTCCATTGCATAAAGAAAATGCAAAGGTAGGATACTTGCCCGACCTGCTGCTTATAATACGCTACTTAGTTCTTATCTTTTGTATAACAACCTATTAATAATAAGATCATTTTACTAATTAGAATAACATATCGCAACACATAATACTGCTTATTACAGTCAGCACATAACCTAATCACATTGCCACACATGTTCAACAGTCATCAGATCATAAACAAACACTTATACAATCAAACTATATATGTTTGGATCAATTTCGGTAACATTTCGGTGTACCGACGGCTTTATCGGGTAATTATCTAGTTTATTTGTTAATAAAACTCTAATCTGTATCTTAAAGATTATCTTGGATAATTTAAACATCAATCATATTGTTTTTATAAATTACTTATAATAATTTATAATTAATTATTATAATTTATCATAATTTTAAACTTCCGGAATCATTATTAAATGATTTAAATTTTAAATAATTCTATTATCATTAATATTTAAATAATATCCAAATATTAATGAAACCATTAAAGTAATTTATAATAACTTAAAATATTTTTAAAGTATTAACATTACCCTTAAATGATTTTTAAAACAATAAAAATCATTTTAAACAATTATCATTAATATTTAAATATTAAGGTATTATTTATCAAAATATTAAAAGTCATTAATTATAACTTAAAATATTTTTAATTCATTTATATCTTTTTAAATGATTTTTAAATTAATAAAACAATTTTTAAACTATTTATTTAATATTATTATTAAATAAATTTAATATCATTAATATTAAATAATTAATGAAATTTACCATAAAATATTAAAAGTTATATTTTATAACATAGAATATATTTACTCTTTATTTTCATTTAAAATGATTTTTATAATATTAAAATCATTTTTAAACTAATTTATTTAATATAATTATTAAATAAATCTAATATCATTAGTATTAAATAATTAATAAAATTGCTTTAAAATATTAAAAGTTACATTTTATAACTTCAAAAATTTTTAAATACCTTATTATCATTTAAAATGATTTTAATATAATAAAATCATTTTTAGTTAATTTGTTTAATGCATTTATTAAATAAATTAAATATCAATAATATTCTAATAATTACTAATATTTATGGAAAATATGTCAAATTATTAAAAGTTAATTTTTATAAATTAAAATAATTTTTAAAACTGATTTTATAATTTTTAGAATTTATTTTATATTTTTAAATGATTTTTAGATTTTAATATAATTAAATTTAATAAGTCTGTCGCTATAGCCTTTAGCGATAGTAAGTGTCGCCTTAGGTGTTCTTGAGGCTCAAGAACATTCAAAGGCAGTTATCAAGTGGCCTACTTTGACCAAGTTTAATTCGTTGTGTAAATTGGTTCTGGGCAATCTATAACATGGATCTTGTAGTACTAATTTAATACTACAATTATCAAACAAGTTTTGGACCAAAACATAACACTTGAGCAAGATCTGAAGCCTTGAGCAAGCTGTCAGAGCTGTTCTTCATTTTATAGGTTACCCAGAAATGAAGAACAGTTCGTGATGCCTACTTTGTGCTTCCACTACTTATTGTTCTTGTATCCGTTTTGCGATCTAAAGGTTCTAGTGTGTAGCTAACATGTAAATAAAGAGATCTATTGCATAATATATATATAACAACAATACACGATCAAGATCCATGCCGGTCAAACAATGTTAGAGATCACGGTCTTTAGTTTTTTGGGATACCCAGAAAACACAAGTCGTGATCATCTGGCCTATTTTGACCGGCCACTGTGTTAAATCTATTTTATCTTTTAGTGATTTAAATGCATAATATTGAAGTTCATAAAACCTACTACAACTCTATTATAACAACAAGAACAACAAAACAACCATCTGCAAGATCAAGACACACAAATATCTTGTTAGGCCTTCCTGGGTAGTTTTTGGGCCAGAAATGTCCAGTCATGGCCGGTCAAAGACATTTGACCATCAATAGCATGCAATCTACTTATTATCTGACCTTGAATCTAGTTTCAGATCCAAGCCTACATTACATACTACCAATACAAACATATAAACATACAAAACATAAACAGGATGAGATCTATGAGGTCTGACATTTGTTGTTAGACATCAAAAACAAAAATTTCCAGATTTTGTAGATCTTTAAATTCGAGCATATAAATGTTATGGATCCACTATTTAGAAACCCAGATCATTAAAAGACACCTTCTAACACATATCTAATTAATCATTAACAACATCTAACATCAGATTATAAGATTTTAAAGATTAGGGTTTATACTTCCTTTTTAGCTTTGATCCTTGAATCTGACTCATGGTCTGCTATAAGTGATAGTGGGGCTTGATTGGGGACTGGTCTAGCAAGGTAATTTCAGAGGTTTGGGTGGGAGAGAAGTGAGTTGAGTGTTGGTATGTAAAATGAGCAAGTTACTTACCTTTCTCTCTCTGATTCTATTTATAACATGATAAAATGCTTAGGGTTGATCATGTTTATCAGATTTGAAGGATTAAAGTTCATCACTAGACCACATGGCTAGGTTGAGTTAGTTTACCAACTAAAGTTATGGCAACTTATACAAGTTATCTATTAAATAATACAAGAATGGCAATGTGGTCATTTGGTACTTACTTTTAGTGGTAAAGTTTACAATTCATTCTAACCATTAAGGTTTGACCCTTAGGGTTTAACCCTAAGGTTTCCTAATCTCAAAATATAGGATTGTATATTAAGGGCAAAAATGGAAATCCTAGCTTCTAAAATTGGTGAATTAGGGTTCCTTAATTAAATTAAGTTTTCTAATGACTTAGGGCTTATAAATTAGGCTTTATAATGTACTAATCACTATAAGCTTGCTAAATAAATAATTAGGGTTTATAACTTAGCAATTAAAGTTTTAATTTAGTAATTAGGGTTTCTAAATATTAATTAGGGTTTACCTAATTAACATTAAACATAATAATGGTCATTAATTACATAACACATAACTTAACAAACCTTACAGTCATAGTTAACTATGTACTATAGTTTGTCAGTAATGCTAGGATTTTATACTGTTTTACTATAACTGTTCCACACATTAACATTACACACATATCAGGCATGTTTGTATTACTAGAATGTAAATAATATTATATTATTATTCTCATTCCTTATTCAAAATCCAGACTTAGGGTTTTGAATTCATATCTGACATAACCTTCATAGATACAATTATTAATTAAGTTAAAATAATTAACTCAATTAATATAATAAATACATATCATAAAATCCATATCATATATACAATAATCATATTTTAATGGAAAATAAATAATAAATATTTTATTACAACATAATTTTATTATAATAATATAATCTATAATGATCAATAGTTCTAAAAAAAAAAATTAGTTACATCTAATAAATAATTTTATTTATCAGATATATACATATACTTTACTTTGCACATATTCCAACCCTTATATATATATATATATATATATAAATTATTCGCAAAATTTCTTATTGAAAATATTGGGTTATTACAGTTATACTTATTTTCAGGCATGTTCAAGTCATATCAGTATGTTTGAATTAACCAGATTGAAAACAAAAATCAAATTCAGATATTGGGTCCGGCGCAGCTACGCTGCACCCTTGTATAAACTGGGCGCAGCTGTGCCCTACTTGGACCAACTCCAGTAACATACTTTTTTTTGCAGAGCATCAACCAACTTTAATTTTTCTCAGTTTTAACATGTTCAAATCCATCATTAAAGGTTCCATATATGTAAACATGCTTCATAAACACATGATAGCATCCTAATTCATATTAATTGTTAGAGAATTCATGTAATTGATAAAAATTTGATAAAACCCAACTAAGAACAAAAGTTAGGATTTTTATACCTCTTGAAGCCTAAATTGAATTTCTCAACACACTGATTATAATATCCTAATGCTCAGCAACTCTTACTCTTAAACCACACATATCAGATAAATTTCATGCAACAAAGAACTGAAGAAGGTGAGCTTCTATTTATAGAGAATTGATTGACTAGTTTCTAGCTTTGTACCAAGGTTTGATTCAAGGGAGAAAGGAAGAAAACACTGGACAAGAAAGTGTTAGCCAACTGCCATCCTCCATAACCATCATCACTATTATTTTAGCTTCAACTACCGACTTCTGTTCTCGTATTATAAAGTGAGCTACTATTCATGTACTATTTGTTCAACTGAGCTACTCAATTCTCAGCAACGTGATTAATTTGCTTAGTTTAGCTTATTTAATTCCCAAAAATATAATTTTAATGTACAATTTTTACTATATTATGAAAAATTATGGATTATTTATGTACTCACATCATATAATCCATGTACATTAGTCCACATAATTTAATATTTATAATATGTGTGGACTTAATTTAATTGATCACTCATAATTTAATATCTCCTTTTTACTATTTAATTACTCATTGGTATAGAAATAAATATTTTAATAATACATATTTATCTACTTCAATACTTTAGAGTACACATTTAATTGTCTCATCACATAGGATGAGATAACAAAACTTATTTAAATCAACTTTATAATTTAATTACTTTTACCATATAATTTTTGTATAACATTAATGTAAGACCCCATTATATTATAAATAAAGATGATTTTTTCTATAAATATTATTTTTGAATATTATGGAATAAAATTGATATAATGTTATAGTTGTGGGTAATATTTATAAATTTTGCAAAGTATGCAAGTTGTTATAAAATATTCGTTTGGTCGGGGAATATTCTTTTTGTTAGGGAATATTCGTATAACTACTCAATCATTGGTGGACCTCACAATGTAATTATTATCGGATTGAGAAAACGACAAAAATATTTTATAAAAATAACGGGCGGAGGTGTTACTGTTAAAACTGTTGAACTACCCTTGGTGGTAAAAGTACAAGAATCTGGCGTGTAGTCAGTATAGTAGAGTACACTCAGATTGATTATTGATGCTTACGTGAGAAGTCACTCAATTATGCTCAATTATTACTACGAGAATTCTTTGCATCATATTTCTTATATTATTGATTCAATTATTGTCACAAAGATCATCTCATATAATATGTTATAATATTAAATCAATAATTGAGACGATAAGTTATAAATGATTAATAATTGTTGAAAGATTAAATATGTGTTGATTAAAAATAAAATGATTTGTGGTAAGTTTGATTATTTTATGGGGGGGCTCATATGTCATCATCTAAGAGTCTCTTCGTCAATAATAATTACCTTTGTGAATAGTAATTACCTTCGTCAATAGTATTTACCTTCGTCAATAGTATTTACCTTCGTCAATAGTAATTACCTTCGTTAATAGTAATTACCCTTGTGAATAGTAATTACCTTCGTTAATAGTAATTACCCTTGTGAATAGTAATTACCTTCGTCAATAGTAATTACCTTTACCAGACGTCGAACCACTTGTCGTTTCACATTACAGGCGTCGAACCACTTGTCGTTTCACATTACAAAAGGCCAAACCACTTTTCTTTTTTCATCATCATCATCGTCAAGCCACTTGCCTTTTCACACTCGCGGTGCTAAGCTAGAAATCTTCTATAAATAGAGGCCTAGTGCTTTATTATTTTTCACTTAATTCATTCAAGCTATAGAGAGAAAGTATAGAGAGAATAAGAGAAAGAAGAAGAGTATTTTGTTACTACTGCTTCCGCAGATTCAATCTCCTACCAAAAGTAAGGGTGTTATTCTTTCTTATTCATGAAGAGAACTGTTGTTATTCCATTTCTTATTATTCATTGGAATAACTCGTATACGTGGTTTACCCTATACTTGGTGACATTCTTTTATTATTCTCATTGGAACATCCTCATGCAGTGTTTTTTACCCGGACCGGGTTCCGCTCTTTTATTATTCTCATTGGAATATCCTATCCGTGTGTTTTACAACGGATCCGGGTTCCATCTTTATTATTCTATTGGAACATCCCGTAGGTGTGAATTTCACCGACTTCGGTTCCGTTATTATTATTCTGTTGAATAACTTTATCATCATGCCAAGCACCGCATGCATGGTGATTTCTTTTGTTATTCCATTCTTTATTATACCCAGTTAAGTTAAAACTTTGACTTCTATACTCCATGAAATTAGTAGAATATCCTTGATATTTGCGTTTCATCCAAAGATCTTTTATGGAAATATTCTTCCGATCATTCTTGAATTTTACTCTACAAAACAAAGATCATGTTGATAATTTGGACGTTAATAATTCCGGATAAAATAATTCTTGAACTTGTTTTATTGAATTCTTATATCATTGTCATCATCCTCATGTTTTTATTATGTTGAAAGTCATCAGTGGTACCTGAGTGTATAGATGGACTTGGTATGATTACGCATGACGAGAGACTATTCTTGTAATCATGACCGTAATGTTACAAATGATGTGATAAAAATCCTCGGCCGTGGTGCATTGGTGATGATTGTTGGCATGATCATGACCATTAATGAATACACAAATATTCTTGGCCCGTAGTGCATGAATAATTGTGGTCCCGATACTAAAGAATATCCTCGTCAGAAAAGGGGGGTGATTCGATGATGTGGAATATTTATTAAAGCCGAGTCTCGGCTATAAAAGATGATGAAAACCCTTTAAAACCTAAAAGATAGTAGACTTTATTTTCTACTTGACTCTTTTAATGGATTGCATATTCCAATGCGCTTAAACCTGGTTGTCTATTGTATTTTATCGGTTTAACATCTGTTGAAGACTATTGATAATTTATTCGCATTATCTTAGTCATAATATTTCATCGGGTTGGTTGAGCTCACCCTTTCTTTCACCGTTCTCTTGTGAAATGAGAATATAGCCGGGACGAGTCTGGGAAACGCAGTGATGGTCCTGAAGATAGCATTAGTTGTCCTCACTATTCGTGAAATAGTGTGATAATAATTGTAATGAGGACTCCTTTTTGAGTTTGTATAATATCTAGTAGACGATATTTGTATTTAAACTCACAGCTTTATGTCGTATTGTATACGCACAGCTTATGTTAGTAAGTTGTATTTAAATTACATACCACCATGTAAGTGGCGACCCAAGATGGGTGATGTATACCTAATTTTGGGGCGCCACGGTTGGTATCGAGCTTAGGATATGATCACGGCTAAGATGTGAGAATAGTACTAGGAGGGGAGAGACGGGAATACCTTCGCTAGTATGACCTACCTAAGTTTATGTGCTATTTTATTGGTTGGGTGGGAAGATAGGATAATTTGTTACATGTCAATTAACCTTTTGTTTTATGGCAAGATCTCGAAAATGTCATCGAGAATGTTGAGAATAGCAATGGAGCGCAGCGATCGTTGATTCACCACATATCAAAATCAGGATAATGTGCATCAGAAGGCAACAATCCTAATGTGAACAACAACACCGACCAAATGATGAATGATCAAATGTTCAGAGGCTTTATGCAATTTATGCAACAAAGAAAGAAAGTAGAGCGACTCTCGCCCAAAACGTAGGTGGAAACACGGAACTCTCAAGGTCACCGCTAAATAATTCAAGGAGCTGGGACCACCGGAGTTTAAGGAGAGCCAAAACCACTTCGGCGGAAGCATGGATAAAATGATTACCAAGATATTTGATGTCTTGGGATGCTCGAGAGCAAAGGTTCCTTTGCCGCTTTTTATGTCATGTGAGAGGCGATTCATCGGTGGGAATTCCAGAAACATACTCAACTCTTGTCAGATCAAGATATCTTGGGAGAAGTTCCAGAGTCGTTTCAACGACAAATACTTTCTCGAAAGTATTCGCCACATGAAGGAGGTGGAGTTTATCAAGTTGGAACAAAACAATACGACCGTGTCGCAATACGAGGCAAAATTTATGAGTTATCACGGTTCGGCCCCACTGGTGGATAATGAAGAGAGAATGGCGCGAATGTTTTTAAGAGGTTTGAAGTCGAGATACGCCAACATCTTATTTCTCATAAACCGTGTTTTGTATTCAGATGTTGTAAATAGGGCTCGATTAGTGGGAGCGATAATGAGTCAACTTAACTAAAAGAGAAGCAATCGGCAAAATTATAATACCAATGAGAGTAGTCATCGAAGCGGTGACAACAAGCGTGGAGGGAATCAATAAAGCCGGATATGGTAACCACTTCGGTGGTAATCGTGTCCAAAACAATAAGAATGGACATTTCAAGAAAAGGAGATTCAACAATGATGGAAAGACGTCAGCACCAGCACCCGTTGTTAAGGAAGGAGAAAGACCACCTATCATATGCTTCAAATGAGGAGGAGAGGGATACATCAGTCCAAACTGCGTCATGCCGTCCAAAGCATGTTATAATTGTGGAAGAGAAGGTCACTTAGCTCGATTTTTTCGTTTACCAAAGATAAATTCAGCTAGGATGGAGGCACCAAAGGCCGTCCCAGAAAAGTCAAAACCGGTAGTGCAAGGGAGAGCGTTTATTGTGACCTCCCAGAGAGCAAGGAACCCGAATGAGGTCGTCACGGGTAAGCTTATCATAAACTCTAATGAAGTCTATACTTTATTTGATACCGGTTCTACCCATTCTTTTATTTCTCCTACTTGCGCTCATCGATTAAATTTGACCAGGAAATTAGACTTTGACTTTATCTGTGGAAACTCCGTTGGGAGAAACCTTCATTACATCCATCGTTTATAAGTCTTGTTTGGTTCAAATCGGCACCTCACATTACACCGTCGATCTTATTTCATTAAAAATACTTGCATTTGACGTGATTCTAGGGATTGATTGGTTAACTACTTATCATGCAAAAATTGATTGTTTTCTTAAGGTTGTTAGCTTTCATATTCCTAATCAACCTATTATGCGAATTCAAACGACCAAACCATTAAAATCAATCATGGTCATCTCAAGCCATAAAGCTATTCGTTTATTGAAAAATGGATGTCAAGCTTTCTTAGCTCATGTCACAGATTTAAACAAAAATACGTCAGTTTTGAACGATATTTCTATTGTTAATAAATTTCCTGACGTATTCCCCAAAGAACTTCCTGGCCTACCCCCAGAGCGTGAAATTGAATTTTGTATCGACCTTGAACCCAGTACAAAACCTATTTCCAAAGCCCCATATCGAATGGCTCCTATTGAACTTCGTGAGTTAAAGACCCAAACCGCAGGAATTGTTAGACATTGGCTTTATTCATCCTAGTACTTCTCCTTGGGGTGCTCTGTTCTATTCGTGAAGAAGAAAGATGGGAGTATGCGACTTTGTATTGATTATCGGAGTTGAATCATGTCACCATCAAAATAGGTATCCATTGCCACGTATTGATGACTGTTTGACCGCCATAAGGAGCCAAATTCTTTTCAAGGATTGATCTTCGCTTAGGATATCACCAATTGAAGATTAGAACCGTTGACATTCCAAAGACGGCTTTCGGAACTCCCGATGCGGGCATTATGAATTCCTAGTCATGTCCTTTGGATTGACTAATGCTCCTCGCCGCCTTCATGGATATGATGAACCGAGTATTCAAGGAATATTTAGATCACTTTGTGGTCGTCTTTATTGATGACATCCTTATTTATTCCAAAAGCCGTGAAGATCATGAGCAACACTTGAGGCTGACACTCCAAAAGCTTCGTGAATATAAGCTTTATGCCAAGTTGAAGAAATGTGAGTTCGGCTTGAAGAAGTAGCATTCCTTGGGAACGTGGTATCAAGTCATGGAATATCCATTGACCCAAAGAAAGATTGAAGCTATTCAAAGTCGGGAACAAACCTAAATCAATGGATCAAGTACGTAGCTTTCTCGGTTTAAATTGTGGTTATTATCGGAGATTCGTGGAAGGATTTTCTCGAATCGCTACTCCTTTGACTCAGCTGACTCGGAAAGATACAAAGTTCGGTTGGAGCGAAGAATGTGAGAAGAGTTTTCAAGAACTCAAGAGGAGACTTATTTCAGAGACTGCTCGACAATACCATCCGGCTCGGAGGATTTGTCATCTATAGTGATGCTTCGGGCAAAGGGTTGGGATGTGTTCTTATGTAACATGGAAAAGTTATAGTTTATGCCTCGCGACAACTCAAAGAATATGAGAGGAATTATCCTACTCATGATCTAGAGTTGGCAAATTGTTGTCTTTTGCACTTAAAATTTGGAGGCATTACTTGTATGGGAGAAAGTGGAGATCTTTACGGATCATAAAAGCCTCAAATATTTCTTCACTCAAAAGGAACTCAAACATGTAACAACGACGTTGGCTTGAACTGTTGAAAGATTATGATCATACCATCCAATACCATCCTCGAAAAGCGAATGTGGTAGCCGACGATTGAAAGCGTAAGATCGTATGCAAGTACGAGTGCGTTATTGTCAACACAAAGGCCCATTTTGTGTGACTTGCAAAGGATGGATATAGAGTTAAAGACTCCAGGGGCGCATGTCATGATAGCAAGTATACGAGTAGAACTGACTTTAATCGATAAAGTTAAAGTTGCTCAAGCTACGCACTGGAGTCGGCGCGTATGAGGAAGAAAGTGCAAGAAGGTGCTATGTTAGGAAGCAAGAATCAATGAAGAAGGAATACTTGAGTCAACTCCGGACTTTGTGTTCCTAACGACCACGATTTAAAGTATAATATCATGATGGAGGCGCACAACACACCATTTGCAATCCATCTCGGAAGTACCAAAATGTATCATGATATTCGTCATACATTTTGGTGGAGCAATATGAAGAGAGATAGTATTTGTTTATCTCAAGGTGTCTAACTTGTCAACGAGTTAAAGCGTAGCATCAAGTACCAAAAGGTCCATTGCAACCACTTGAAATTCCGGAATGGAAGTGGGAGTACATTACCATGGATTTCATTCATCGGTCTTCCTAAGGTTTCTCAAGGCATTGATGCGATTTGGGTCATTGTTGACAGATTGACCAAGTCTCGCTCATTTCTTACCGACACGAGAAACTTATACACTTGAACGTCTTGCTCAGTATGTACATAAACGAGATTGTAAGATCGCATGGTATGCGGTATCCATAGTTTCGATCGAGACCCAAGATTCACTTCACGATTTTGGGTTAGTTTGCAAAAAGCTATGGGCACAGACTTACGATTTAGCTCGGCATATCATGCTCTGACGGACGGATAGTCGGAGAGGACTATTCAAACTCTTGAAGATCTATTAAGACTCTGTGTCCTTGATTTCAAGGGGAGTTGGGACAAGTTCTTACCATTGGTGGAGTTTTCCTACAACAACAGTTATCAAGCAAGAATTGGCATGGCTCCATTCGAAGCGTTGTATGGAAGAAAGTGTCATTCTCCAGTATGCTGGGATGAGATGGGTGAAGCAACGTTGTTGGGACCGGAGTTGGTACATATGACTACGGAAAAGATTCAAACGATCCGACAACGTATAAAAACCTCACAAAATTGACAAAAGAGTTATGCTGATCTTCATCGAAAGGACGTGGAATTCGATATAGGAGATCATGTGTTGTTAAAAGTTGCTCCATGGAAAGGAGTTACAAGATTTGGAAAGAGAGGAAAACTTAATCCTCGATTCATCGGTCCATTTTTAATCCTCGATCGAGTAGGAACTGTGGCCTATAGACTCGCTTTACCGCCAAATATGTCTCGTTCATAACGCGTTTTCACATATCCATGTTACGTAAATATGTGAAAGACCCGAACCATATTATTGAGTTAGAACCGGACGAAATAGCGGAAGATTTGACGTATGAAGAGGTTCCTGTTCAAATTTTGGATAAGAAGGAACATATTCTACGCTCCAAGGTTATACCTCAAGTCAAAGTTTTGTGGAGGAACCACGATGTTGAGGAAATGACTTGGGAGTTAGAATCTAAAATGAAATCAAGGTATCCTTACCTCTTCGACATACTAGGTACGTACCCTAATTTCGAGGGCGAAATTTCATAAGAAGGGGAGGTTGTAAGACCCCAGCTATTATAAATAAAGATGATTTTTTTCTATAAATATTATTTTTGAATATTATGGAATAAATTTGATATAATGTTATAGTTGTGGGTAATATTTATAAATTTTTGCAAAGTATGCAAGTTGTTATAAAATATTCGTTTGGTGGGGAATAATCTTTTTGTTAGGGAATATTCGTACAACGGCTCAATCATTGGTGGACCCCACAAATGTAATTATTGTTGGATTGAGAAAACGATAAAAATATTTTATAAAAATAATGGCGGAGGTGTTACTGTTAAAACCGTTGAACTACCCGGTGGTAAAAGTACAAGAATCTGGCGTGAGTTGTATAGTAGCACACTCAGATTGATTATTGATGCTTACGTGAGAAGTCACTCACTATGCTCAATTATTGCTTCACGAGAATTCACGCATCATATTTCTTATATTATTGATTCAATTATTGTCACAAGATTATCATCTCATATAATATGTTATAGTATTAAATCAATAATTGAGGCGATAAGTTATAAATGATTAATAATTGTTGAAAGATTAAATATGTGTTGATTAAAAATAAAATGATTTGTGGTAAGTTTGATTATTTTATGGGGGGCTCATATGTCATCATCTAAGAGTCTCTTCGTCAATAATAATTACCTTTGTGAATAGTAATTACCTTCGTCAGTAGTATTTACCTTCGTCAATAGTAATTACCTTCGTTAATAGTAATTACTCTTGTGAATAGTAATTACCTTCGTTAATAGTAATTACCCTTGTGAATAGTAATTACCTTCGTCAATAGTAATTACCTTTACCAGACGTCGAACCACTTGTCGTTTCACATTACAGGCGTCGAACCACTTGTCGTTTCACATTACAGGCGTCGAACCACTTGTCGTTTCACATTATAGGCGTCAAACCACTTTTCTTTTCACATCATCAGTCGTCAAGCCACTTGCCTTTTCACACGGCAGGTGCTAATCTAGAAATCTTCTATAAATAGAGGCCTAGTGCTTCATTATTTTTTCACTTAATTCATTCAAGCTATAGAGAGAAAGTATAGAGAGAATAAGAGAGTGAAGAAGAGTATTTTGTTACTACTAACTTCTGCGCAGATTCAATCTCCTACCAAAAGTAAGGGGTGTTATTCTTTCTTATTCATGAAGAGAATCGTTGTTATTCCATTGCTTATTATTACATTGGAATAACTTTGATATCGTGGTTTACCCTATACTTGGTGACATTCTTTATTATTCTGTTGGAACATCCATGTCTGTGTGTTTTACACCGGACTTGGTTCCGTCTTTATTATTCTGTTGGAACATCCATGCTCATGTGTTTTACAGGACTGGTTCCGTCTTTATTATTCTCATTGGAATATCCTATCTCGTGTGTTTTACACCGGATCCGGTTCCATCTTTATTATTCTATTGGAACATCCCGCCGGTGTGAATTTCACCGACTGGTTCCGTTATTATTATTCATTGGAATAAACTTTGTCATCTAAGTACCGCATGCATGGTGATTTCTTTTGTTATTCCATTCTTTATTATACCCGGTTGGTTAAAACTTTGACTTCTATACTCCATGAAATTAGTAGAATATCCTTGATATTTCATGTTTCATCCAAAGATCTTTCATGGAAATATTCTTCCGATCATTCTTGAATTTTATTCTACAAAACAAAGATCATGTTGATAATTTGGACGTTAATAATTCCGGATAAAATAATTTTTGAACTTGTTTTATTGAATTCTTATATCATTGTCATCATCCTCATGTTTTTATTATGTTGAAAGTCATCTGTGGCACCTGTAGTGCATAGATGGACTTGGTATGATTATGACCGAGAGACTATTCGGTGTAATCATGGACCGTAATGTTACAAATGATGTGATAAAAATCCTCGAAGGGTAGTGGTGCATTGGTGGATAGTTGTTGGCATGATCATGACCATTAATGAATACACAAATATTCTTGTCCGTGAGTGCATGAATAATTGTGGTCGTGATACTAAAGAATATCCTTGGCCAGAAAAGTGCGGGGTGATTCGATGATGTGGAATATTTATTAAAGTCGAGTCTCGGCTATAACAAATGATGAAAAACCTTTTAAAACCTAAAAGATAGTAGACTTTATTTTCTACTTGACTCTTTTAATGGATCGTATATTATTCATTGCAGATTAAATTTGGTCATCTATTGTATTTTATCGGTTTAACCATTGTTGAAGACTATTGATAATTTATTCGCATTATCTTAGTCATAATATTTCATCGGGTTGGTTGAGCTCACCTTTCTTTTCACCGTTTCTTGTGAAATGAGAATATAGCCGGGACGAGTCTGGGAAACGCAGTGATGGTCACAAGATAGCATTAGTAGTCCTCACTATTACGTGAAATAGTGTGATAATAATTGTAATGAGGACTCCTTTTTGAGTTTGTATAATATCTAGTAGAGCGATATTTGTATTTAAACTCACGATTTATGTCGTATTGTACCACGATGATTATGTTAGTAAGTTGTATTTAAATTACGTACCATGTAAGTGGCGACCCAAGATGGGTGATGTATACCTAATTTTGGGGCGCCACAATTAATCCCAATTAAATGTCACACCTCATCTAATCTTATGAAGTGAGTAATTATATGATACTACTACTCATATTTTCCCATATTACACATAGTGGCATGAAATAATATTTAATAATAATGTTCACATTAACAATAATGGTTACTAATTATTTAGTTTTTATTATTGTGAATAAACCCTCTCTATTATTCATGCACACAGTGGAAATTATTTTCCAAGTCTTACTACCGACGTAAATTGCTTTGTTTTTAAAGATAAGAGTGACGCAATTTGCATGCTTACCACTTTGGAAATTTCTCTAACTTAGTTACTGTTACAAAATCTCCTACTCTCAATTCATTAATCCCTTTTACTTAATAGATAATACCCTCATTTATTATCTTGACATACTAGAAAGTTATGTAAATTACTTCATTCAATTAATATTCTATTACTCATAATACCAATTAATTAATAATATAATATTAACTAATTATTCTCTTCACTTTAATTTATTCATCTCTTAATCAAAGTAACTTACTTAACTCTCATTCTCATGCCATATAAGACATTCCAAAATTCTCAATCCTCATATAAATCAATTTAAATAAATTGAATTACAAATCTTATAACACATCAATATTTATATTCAAATAAATATTTATTTTCTTACTATATCAAAATAATTATTTATTCATGAAATTTGTGACGCCCTCAAATCCGGGTACTTTCAACCCACAGATATGGTGCTACACGGTACTCATAACTATACATTCATTCCATCAAAACAAAATCAAAATGATTATATTTACTATATTCTTATTATAATAGTAATAAATCCTTTCCCAAGTTTTGTAATCGAATACATTCTTCGTTCATTCTAATATAATTTATACAAACATACTAGTCTATTATAGGATAATCTACTTATCCATCTTAGCCTTGCCTTTATCTTTACTAGAACCCTCGATTCACTCGGCCTTAGCTGCAATCATATAATTCAAGTAAGAAGTGAGCATAACTAGCTCAGTAAGTCTAGCGATATATAATACCAGTACCACATCAAGAATTATATGATTATTCTTCAATAACTGAACAAGTAGCTATAAAGTACTATGAATCAGTAAAATAACACTTTTCATCTCATAAAATAATTTCATAGTACATATAGCAACTTAGGAATTCTGAGCAGGTCAAAAGACCATGAACATTCTCTTTTGGTTTTCATTCATGAAAAAGGATAACTCAACACTAAGTCTATAAGTCTGATATATCTTACGAGCACTTCTAGGTAATCAGCCTATAGTACTCTATGTTGATCAACACTCATCCGTTAAATGTATTCACGTTTATGTTTTGGCAACCTCGCGTGCCCATCGAATAATCGATGTAAAATACATTTGTTTGTTCATACCCAAGCTTACCTTTGAATCCGTACCAAACAATTGGCATAGGATATCATTAAAAATACTATATCGAAAGACTTCTAAACAAATCAATCAAACTCTTAAGATTAGTCTAGCCGAGTTAAAACTGGCATCGACTTTTCATAAAACAATTCATGCATCTATAACATGAATCACAGAAAACTTGGATAACACGAAGGTTAGACAAGCGTTAAGAAAACTTGCCTTCAAGCGTCTTCAGTTAAATATTCAATAATTCTTCATCTTTACAGTTTCTACATGATATATTCACATAGCACACTGTAATTAGCTACCAAACAATCTACTAACATTGTCTTTACCAACTTCTTTCTCTTTTATAGCTTAATTGAATTTATTTCATTAATAAAACTCGATTCGAGTTACTATTCTTCCTTACGGCTTATTAACGTTCTCATGTCCCTAAACCAATACTCAATGACCCTTGGTTAAATACCATAGTAATTGAATACGATTTACCTTCTCATACTTTGCGTTCATCATTTAATTACTATTAAACAATGTTCATTTCCTAAAGTCATCACCATATATACAATTTAGGAATAGTCTTACCATGCATACTAAGTACATACATGTCTCCTAATTGTCTTGCAACAATTTGGGCTCATAAAACAACTAAATTAGACATCTCTCATCTCTCGGCGTTGCGGCACCATCCTCAGGTTCATCATTGGCACTGCGGCTCCATTAAGCAGTGTCTTAACCCTCGTCTCGGCGCTGTGGCGCGAGACTTCCTATACATAAGTGGCACTTTAGCGCCTACCCTTAAGGCCTTTGATTTGTTTTTTAAATTTTCCAATTCAAATTTTTCCGGACTCTTAATTTGGTCATTATAAGTCAGAATTGGCTCGTTTAAAAGCCGTTATCTTACACATGTACTTTGATTTCATCTGGATAAAAGTAGCTTTCAAATTCGTTAACAATGAATTCGCTATTTAACTTTCTATTACATATTCGTTTAACGTTCGTGAACGTTCATAACTCGTTTCTTCGTTTTAAGTCGGAATTCGACCATTCTTGAGTCCATGACTCATAAATACGTTGTTCTATGTTACGCCATTGAAAACTAGGGTTTCTAAGTTAAACGATGACTTTTGACTACTAATTCGGGAATTCTATGATTTTAACGTTTAATGCCTAATTTTTGTAAATTTTGCCATTACTTCGTTACTCGAGTTTTATACGCCAAATCAAATAGAACCAATCCATTTATTCATCATCTATAACCTAACCAAACAATATGCACATAACCTATATATGATGGTTTTTAATTTGTCCATCAACAACTAAATCAACGCTTAATGGTTTTCTTCGATTAAACCCACTTAAATGCTTATGATTCTTACTTATACGTGGCTTATCAATGTTTTAATCCAATAATAGCCGTCCTTATTACTCCGAAAGAGACATGCTCCACCAATTCATACTTCTCTATAAAAAATAAATAGAAAAGGATCGAAGACTAAGGTTTATATATTATTAGCTTAACGTTCTTTGCGTTCTTGAATAAAACTTGAATGTTTTGCTTTGGATCCTTGTGATTACTTGTTAGTGCTTTTTTCTCTCTCTTAATATATTGGTTCAAGTTTTTAAAACAATAAATGAACCACCCTAGCTTTCTTTATATAGAAAATCAAATGGAGGGAAAAATGGTCAATCGATCCACCTCCTTACTATTCATTTCTTAGTCACCAAGTAAACCACTTTACTTGGCCACCAAGTGGCCGACCCACATGGCCTTTTGGGTCCCACATAGGTTACCCCATGGGTTTTACCCATGTCGTGATCCATCAGTTCGATCCTCAGTTCGGTTTCTAGGTTTGGGATTAGAATTAAATCGTATTGGACCTATCTTGGGCTTGATTTACATATACTTGGGCTTTACATAATCCATGTCCAAATGAAATTGACAATGTCCCATTACTAAGAGTCCATTAAGAATAATCGTATTCTACTCGTATAACTCACGTATTCTCTTCGTATACTAATCGTACGATATTTATTTTATACGTCGTAATAATCTTCATACTATACTCATATAATAACTAGTATCATACTCGTATTTATCACGTATAATAACCCTAATCATTATACATAGTCATTTCCTTTCCGAAACTCAATTTTCCTAACCCTTAGGTTTTAAGTCCGTAGGTGAAAACTTCGTTTGCTATAACTGAAATATTATTGAATATTCCATCTCGTCTTAGAATTCTATCATTATGCATTTCTTAGAAATTCAAATTAATTCCCAAGTAGAAACAAATGAATAGTGTTTTTACAGAAATTTCTCAGAAAACTTTTATTTTCGTCTTGGAAATTCAAAACAAGTAATCCTTGCACATAGCCAGAATCGTAACCACATCTGCACATTATATGTCATAAAACTACCTTCAAACAACTTACTCACATAAATAAATAAATAAATAAATTTATTTAATTCAAATAATCAAATAAATTTTAATTCATATAAAAATCTTATTTTCTCAGGCGTTACATTCCCCCCCCCCTTATAAGGATTCTATCCCCAGAATCTCGATACAATTACATAATTAAATGAGGAAAATTTTCCTTCATTTTACGCTCTGTAACGCCCCGAAATTCGATCTATTTTCACACCCAGATTCCGTACGTCACGATCCCACTTCTTTCCAAACATACATCATTATATAGCTAAATATAATAAGATACATTCTCAAATCCCAGGTTCTAATACCTTATAACCTCGTTCATTACAAATAATGATAATTACATTATTCTTTACATCTTATAAGAGTAACTTTTATCCACCACCAAGGATACATAATAGTTCTTTAAACTAATCTATAGTTCAATTAAACTATTCTACATTACAAGTCTTGGCTTGATCTTCACGCTAATTCATATACTAAATGTCACTTCATCTGGATACTGATCAGCTTGATCTTTATGGGATCCTTAAGTTCTTTCTAACATCGTTCGCTGAAAATGTTTTTATTTAAAGCAAGTGTGAGCATTAAGTTGCTCAGCAAGTCATAGCAGTTGAATAAACAACATCAAGAATTTAAACATTCTTTTAAGACTTCAATAACCAAACAAAGGTTATGAAGCAGCTTGAATAATAGGAATAATTCTGATTCCTATCATTTTAAAACATTAGTCACATTCACTTTGAAATAATTTCATTCTTCTACCTTTTTCCATACACAACTTGTCTGGCTAGAATCATTAGCACAAACTTAACAATAACGGTTCATGTATAAACAGAACATCCTCATATTGAACAGTTCAATCACAGAACAATTCATCTTATAGAAACACCGAAGTGTTAAAAATTATGGCACAAGGCCTCATACATTCTACCACCTTGTACAAATATAGCACATTTACACATTAGTAAAACTTCTCATGTTCTACATCTGAGAAGTTTAAGAAACTAGCATTCATTTAGAATATGAATGAAGTTAGGAAACTTGCCTTATGCACAGCTACAACTTATAGTTTACGCTGAACTGCTTATTCCAATCCCTATATAACACATAAGGAAATAGAACACACACCAATTAGTCATATACATGACTTTACACATTGGTTTACTTATCTTTTCTTATTAGGGTTCGCGTTCTTTCAATCTAAGTTTTCGCAACCAACTTTCTTCTCCCGCTTTATAGCTTCATGACATACGGAGATGTCTTACTCATATGATCATCATCTTTGATGATTTACATTCTTATCTTCTTCTTATAACTCTCCTAGGACACAGCACACATCGTGTCTCTACTAGTAGTCCATATGGTACTCTAAGTGGTTTCCCACAAACAACTAACAAACAAGTTTTCGTCTCATCTACACTGTTTTCATAATGAGTTAGATCGGTTGCCAGTTTCGTATATACCTCTGCTCTCTGAAGGAATTGTTTAGCCCAGCTCCCATATGCCAACCATCAAAGGTTACGATTGTACTACAACCTAAACTCATCTTAACTTATCTGAACCATTAAAACTATAAGGTTTGTTAAGTTGATTTCTCATTCCTTATGGCTTTCTGACAACTAAATGTCATACCTCATGATTCATTCTTATCGTCTAAGTCATATAGTCTTTGTATACTCAGAATAATTATTCAATAATAATTCTACGCATTTATAGCGTTAAGCATTTTACGTTACCTTATTCATATCTTATAACGTCCGGTCCATTCGACTCGGAATGTCATCCAAGTTATTATTACTAACTCAGCTTCTTAACATATATGACATTGTCTTTAATCCAGTTCTTCACCATTCATAGGTTTAATCATTGGTCTTCATTACCCTACGGTCAAACCATACACGGTGTGTAGGTTCTGCCCATTTAATATTCGCGTACACTCAACCCTTACGTCGGTTAAAGTGTTTAACGCTTACATTTTATTCTAACATTCTCTATCTGACTCATATTCGACTTTCATTAATCTTGATACCGTTCATTACGGCTTTATTGATAACTTATATGTGAGACCCCAGATTTTATGAATAAATATTTAATTTTCTCGAAATAATTTTTTTGAATATTATGGTGTGGATTTGATATAATGTTATAGTTGTGGGTAGTATTTATAAATTTTGTAATGTATGCAAGTTGTTATATAATATTCTTTTTGTCGGGGAATATCCGTACGATGGTACAATCATTGGTGGACCCCACAACGAAATTATTATCGGATTGAGAAAACGACAAAAATATTTTTATGAGAATAACGGTGGAAATTTTACCGTTAAAACTGTTGAACTACTCGGTAGTAAAAGTACAGTAATACGCGTGGTTGCATAGTAGCACACGGTATTGATTATTAATGCTTACGTGAGAAGTCACTCAGTTTTGTTTTATTAGTATTATTAATGTAATAAAACAGAAAAACGTTTTATATAAAATAGAATACTTTTATAAAGTTATTCATTTTATTAGACTATAAATAAAATATATAATATTCTATTATGCATAGTGTTTTGCATAGTAATTTTTTTTTATCTAAAACAGAATACTTTTATAAAGTTATTTGTTTTATTAGACAATAATTAAAATATATTATATTTTATTATGCATAGTGTTGCATAGTGCCTGCATAGTATTTTGCATAGTAAAATCTTTTTATATAAAACAGAATACTTTTATAAAGTTATTCGTTTTATTAGATTATAAATAGAATATATTATATTTTATTTAAAAGATACAATTATATATTGTATGTCATGCCGTTTTTATAATGTGTTGAGAAACTTTGATAGTCTCGGACCACCACACTATTCCCCTGTTATCCCCGCTCGACCCAGCTACACTTTTATTACCTGAAAAGAATTGTGAAGCAAAAGGGGTGAGCACAACTAGCCCAGTAAAGAATATCATAACTAAAGATAATTAAATTATCAATAGCCTTCATCAGTAATAAATCAGAGATTTAGAACATATGGTAGATGATAAAACTTTTCAACCATAGTTGCAGCGGAACGAGCAATCCATTAGAAGAGTCAAATAGACCATAAAGTCTATTATCTTCTCTATGTTAAAGTCCACCAACAATGCTTTAACCTCGTAACATTAATCAGCAGATCCTCATTCACGATCATGTGAATAACTCATAATCATAATTGTAGTTCTAATTTTCTCTTCTCATCCAAGACGAAGATATTTTTCATCACATGTCTTTACCTGAAACATCAAAGATCATGGTTATACCAAATCACAGTTCCTGTTCATAATCTTACTAATAAGTTCATCTTTGCACTACAGGCCAAAGATATTCATTAACAGTTCATCTTTGCACTACATGCCAAAGATATTCAACAACAGTTCATCTTTGCACTACGGGCCAAAGATATTCAACAATAGATCATCTTTGTACTACATGCCAAAGATATTCATCAACAATTCATCTTTGCACTATAGGCCAAAGATATTCATATCTCAAAGAAATATATAATTATTTTAGAATTTATATAAACAATAATTATAACCATGTTGATCAATTCACCTTTGCACTTAAGCTAAAAATATTCAATTGTAAATTCAATGGTCATGATCATACCAGTCAACAATTCCTCTTTACACTACTGGACAAAGAGAACCCATAGTCACGATCATACCAATAATCTACCCATCTTTACACTTAAGTCAAAGAGAAATTTCATCACCGGGATAATAAAAATGTTATTTATGATAATAAAAACAATACGATCAACAACTGCATTTAATTTCAAGAGTAAGATTCATAAATCAATGATTTCATAACACCTTAATCCAAATATTATAAATCAGTTAATAATCTCATAATCTAATATTATTAATACTACCACAATATTTTAATCATTTCTTAAACTGATAAACAATTTATTTTAATTGTTTACACTTTACTAATTAATGCATTTAATCATACTAAAATGCCAAACTCATAAGATTTCATCACCAATAACCTACAACCTCATCAAAAATATGCATATACCATGTATAGGATTCCCAAGCCATAAAATCCTATTTTTTAATTTTGTTACTTCACATAACATATTTAATTTATTCATTCATAACTACTCCATTTTCAAGAAAAATACCAAATCAGTTCCAACAATATTTCTTTTCTGGGATTTAGCATAATATAGTCCCATATTGAACATATATTTTTCTCAAAATTTTTAAAATTCATTTACTATTTTTCACATGGTCAAAACTGCCGAATATTTAGACATTTATCATAAATTGTAGTTTTGTCCAAAAATTCCAAAATTTACAGAATATACTGATGTTATATAGATGTACTCCCAATAAAAATTTCACCAATTTTGGAGTTAACCACAAGGAGTTATAAGGGTTTACTTTTAAAATAGTCTTTTCTCATAAAATCCATAACTCCTCATCTATACATCCAAAAATCGCCATTTTTGGACACAATCAAGGAAACTCATCAAATTATCATTTCAAATTTTTCCAGAATTTTTAAAGGTCCGAAAAATTACGAAACATGATAAACATAATAATCCTTAAAATCCCTTACCTCAAAAGAGTAGTACTTCTAACCGGAATGTCGGATGAAAAGCCGAAGGAAACTTGCACTGAATAGCAACTCTCCAAGTATCTAAATACTCACAAAAGTACACTCGAGAATATAGAGAGAAAGAAAACTTGTTTCTGGTGTGATTTTCAATTCTAACTTAAGCGCCTATTTATAGGAAAATGCTAGAACGCCAAAGGAGACTATATTAATAAAATAATATTATTTATTTATCTCCCTCCTATGCCATCCTTGTTGAACAAGTGAGCAGCCACCATTGAAAAATATTCAGCACATTTTTTTTCTACACCAACCAAAGTGGGTCCCACCCAAATTTAATAAAAATTATTTTATTTTCCGAAACTTCAATAATTCATAGAAAATAGCCCGTATATCAGAAAAATAAGAATTTTATGTCCATTCCGTATTAAATTGAATTCTCTACAACTTTGTAGCTTTGAGTTTTTCTAAATTCCAAATAGAAAATATCCGAAATCCACAAACGGACGATATTCAACACCGTTTCAACACCTTTTAAAATTCATAACAAATCATGCGTTAATTTTCAACGGTTCAAAATTTGTGAACATATACTCAACTCATATATGTATAACATATCCAAAAATCACAACTATCCAACAGTCGGATTAAAATTACAACTCACGCAATAAAGCTTTAAGAACACCGATTTTAGTTTTTAATACCTCCAATCCGACAAAATATTGATAAAACACCTCAACATTAATTCCTTCATTTATAACTACATAAGTAAATCCATCATTTATATCCACGTCAAATAAATATTTCCTTATCATATAAATTAATAATTAATTATTCAAAAATAATATTACAGAATCACAATTATGACAATCAGATAGTTCCTAGGAAAGAGGGGGCTTTCCAATAAGGATTTCTCCTTACTGGCGCGAAATTAGGTGACCAAACCTCTCCTTGATAGAACTTTCTAGTCA
Organism: Panax quinquefolius; assembly: GCA_020205615.1. Classification (NCBI taxonomy): domain Eukaryota; kingdom Viridiplantae; phylum Streptophyta; class Magnoliopsida; order Apiales; family Araliaceae; genus Panax; species Panax quinquefolius. The sequence goes on along the minus strand of CM035154.1, from coordinate 47,865,095 downwards.
TTGCCAATAATGCTATATAATAATATGATTCAAATAATATGAATTATTAATCTGATAATGGAAAATACTGTGCAGTGACAATTATTGAAACCACGATAATATAAAATACCAACGCAGCAATTATTGAATCAATAAAATAAAATATTGAACAGTAATTACTGTAACAATTATTGAGTAGTGCCTTCTTACGTAAGAATTAATAATTCTAAAAATACTGTGCAATACCGTGTTCTACTGTGCAACCACGCGTATTAATGTATTTTAACCACCAGGTATTCCAACAGTGTTAACGGTAACAACTACACCGTTATTTATAAAAACTAAAACTTGTTCATCCGACAGTTATTCTGTTATGGGGCCCACAAATGGCTGCACCGTAGTACGAATACTCCCCGACAACAATAATATTCCACGACCAAACGAATATTCCTCGACAGAAATGAATATTTTATAACCATTTGCGTATTTTGAAAAATTTCATATATCACCCTTAACTTTAAATTTTTATCAATTTAACCATTTACTGAATAACAATTATAAGAAAAATTAAATACTTTTATTTCATAAAATTCAGGGTCTTACATTTATATTATGTTGAAAGTCATCTGTGGCATGTAGTGTATAGATGGACTTGGTATGATTATGATCAGGGATTATTCGGTATAATCATGACCGTAATGTTACAAATGATGTGGAAAAAAACCTCATTGGCCCGTAATGCATTGATGGACAGTTTTTGGTATGATTATGGCTATGGATTCTCTTCGGCCAAGGGTGCAAAGATGAATTGTTTTATGGCATAATCAGGACCGTTGATGAAAACACGATTATCTTTGGCCCGTAGTGCATGGATAATTCATGGTCGTGATACTAAAGAATATCCTTGGCCTGTAGTGCAAGGATGATTTGATGATGTGGATTATTTATTAAGCTGAGTCTCAGCGATAAAAGTGATGAAAAACCTTTTAAATCATAAAAGATAGTAGATTTTATTCTCTACTTGACTTTTCTAATGGATTGTTTGTTCCGCTGCAGTTAAACTTGATGTCTATTGTATTTTATCAGTTTAACATTGTTGAAGGCTAATGATAATTTATCCTGCATTATCTTAGTCATTATATTTCTTACTAGGCTAGTTGAGCTCACCCTTTCTTTCATTGTTCTCTTCGGGAAATGAGAACGTAGCTAAGGGCTAGTCGGGGAACAGAGTGATGGTCCTATATGGTGCATTAGTAGTCCTCACTATTCTGTGAAATAGTGTAATAATAAATGTAATGAGGACTCCATTGAGTGTGGATATTGTCTAGATGACAATATTTGTATTAAAACTCACAGCATATGTTTTGTCGTATTTTACACGACTGTTGTATAATTAGTTTGTATTTGTATTCTGTACCATGTATTTGGCGACTCAGAATATGTAATGTATACCTATTTTGGGGGCATCACAGTTGGTATCAAAGCTTATGGATATGATCCCTAGCTGAGATGTGAGACAAGAACTAGGAGGGGAGAGACGGGGAATTCCTTCGCTAGTATGACCTACCTAAGTTTATTTGATATTTAATTGGTCGGTCAGAGTATAGAGATAATATGTGATATGTTAATGAAACCTTGTTTTGTGGTAGTATTTGAAAATGGCATCTGAAAATGTTGAGATAAGCAATGGAGCATAGGATACCGTTGAGTCTCCACAGATCAATACTCAGGACACTGTGCAACAGGATGGCGATAATCCTCCTGTAAACAACAACACTGATCAATTGACGAACGACAGTACGTTTAGGAGCTTTTTAGAATTCATGCAACATCAGGCGAAGGCGGCTCCTATTCATAATGCAGGTAAAAATAATGGCTACCCACAGTCGGTCACCGCTAAGCAATTCAAGGAGCTGGGACCACCAGAGTTTTTGGGAAAGCCAGAACCACTTAAGGCGGACATGGTTAAAGCAGATCACCAAGATATTTAATGTCTTGGGATGCTCCGAGGAGCAAAAGGTTCCATTCGCCACCTTTATGTTGCGTTAAGAGGCAGATTACTGGTGGGAATCTGTAAAATGTACCCAGCCTGGCGCACTTAAGATGTCTTGGGATAAGTTCCAAGAGCTATTCAATGACAAGTAATTTCCCGAAAGTATTTGTCACATGAAGGAGGTGGAGTTTATCAAGTTGGAGAAAAACAACATGACCGTGTTGTAGTACGAAGCCAAGTTTGCCGAGTTGTCCCGATTTGTGTCTCATTTGGTTGATAATGAGGAGAGAATGACGTGGATGTTTCTAAGAGGTTTGAAACGTGAGATACGTCAATATCTTATCTCTCATAAACTGTGTTTGAATTAAGATGTTGTTAATAGGGCTCAGTTATTGGAGCACGATAATGAGTCAACCCAACCAAAAGAGAGTTGCCGGCAAAATGATAATACCGGTGATAACAGTCATCAAAGCGGTGACAATAAGCATGAAGGGAATCAACATGCCAGAAATGGTAACCACTTTGGTGGTAATCATGGCCAAAACAATAAGAATGGACATTTCAAGAAGATAAGGTTCAACAATGACGTGAAGACGTCGACACCAGCACCCGTTTCAAAGGAAAAAGAAGGACCACCGGTCGTATGTTTTAAATGCGGACAAGAGGGACACATCCGTCCAAACTGTACGCAACAATCCAAAGCGTGTTTTAATTGCGGAAGAAAAGGTCACCTAGCTCAATTTTGTTGTATGGTGAAGTCAAGTCCAGCTGGGATAGTGATGCCAAAGGATATCCCAAACAAGCCAAAGCAGGTAGTTTAAGAGAGAGCATTTTTTTTTCGTGACGAGGAACCTGAATAAAATTATCACGGGTATGTTAGTCATAAACTCTTGCGAAGTCTATACCATGTTAGATACCGGTTCTACTCACTCTTTTATTTCACCTAGTTGTGTTCAATGTTTGAAGTTAACTCCGGAGAAGTTAGACTTTGATATATCTGTTTAAACTCAGTTGGTAGAAACCTTCGTTACCTCCACTATTTATAAATCTTGTTTAAATCAACACTTTCACGTTACCTGTCGATCTTATCTCTTAGAAAATACTTGCCTTTGATGTGATTTTTGGAAATGATTGGTTAACTACTCATCATGCTTTTTGTAAGGTTGTTAACTTTCATACTCCTAAGCAACCTGTTATGCGGATTCAAAGTAACCAAACCACTAAAGTCAATCATTGTCATATCAAGCCATAAGTAAAGAGCCCGATCCTTTCATTGTTGACTTCCTTATGTGGAATTCACCGAAGCCAGACTTTCTGTAGGCGACATCGTGAATGAAGATGGCAAGTTGATAGGTATTAATGTGACGTACTATCCATGTCTTGGATGAGGGTCACAGTTTTGAATGATATTTTTATCGTTAATAAATTTCCTGACGTATTCATGAAGACTTCCTAGCCTACCCCTAGAGCGTGAAATCGAATTTTGTATTAACCCCAATACAAAACCCATTTCTTAAACCCTCAAATATTTCTTCAACTAAAATGAACGTAACATGCGCCAAAGACGTTGACTCGAGCTGTTGAAGATTACGATCATACCATTCAATACCATCATAGGAAAAATGAACATGGTAGCTGATGCGTTGTGTAGAAGATCGTATGCGGTTACAAGTGTGAATATACGAACCCACATGAAGATAACGAATATACGAGTAGAATCTACTTTAATCGATAAAGTTAAAGCCGCTCAAGCTATATACTCAGAGCTGATGAATGTTAAGAAGAAGGTTCAAGAAGGCGTTATCTTAACCCTCGATTTAATTGGCCCATTTTGAAATCCTCGATCAAGGAGGAATTGTGGCTTATAGACTCGTTTTATCGCCAAGTATGTCGCGTGTTCATAACGTTTTTCACGTATTGATGTTACGTAAATATGTGGACGACCCGAACCATATTATTAATTTAGAACCGGACGAGATAGCAGATGATTTAACGTATGAGGAGATACGTGCTAAAATCTTGGATAAGAAGGATTATATTCGACACTCAAAGGTTATAACTCAAGAGTTAGAATCTAAAATGAAGTCAAGGTACCCTCACCTCTTAAGCATACCAGGTACGTACGTAAATTTTGAGGGAGAAATTCCATAAGGAGGGGAGATTGTGAAACCCCAGATTTTATGAATAAATATTTAATTTTCTCGAAATAATTTTTTTGAATATTATGGTGTGGATTTGATATAATGTTATAGTTGTGGGTAGTATTTATAAATTTTGTTATGTATGCAAGTTGTTATATAATATTCTTTTTATTGGGGAATATTCGTATGACGGTACAATCATTGGTGGACCCCACAACGGAATTATTGTCGGATTTAGAAAATGACAAAAATATTTTTATGAGAATAACGGCGGAAGTTTTACCGTTAAAATTGTTGAAGTACTCGGTAGTAAAAGTACAGTAATACGTGTGGTTGCATAGTAGCACACGATATTGATTATTAATGCTTACGTGAGAAGTCACTCACTTTTGTTTTATTAGTATTATTAATGTAATAAAATAGAAAAAGTTTTTATATAAAACAGAATACTTTTATAAAGTTATTCGTTTTATTAGACTATAAATAGAATATATAATATTCTATTATGCATAGTGTTTTGCATAGTAAAAATTTTTTATAAAAAATGTAATACTTTTATAAAGTTATTTATTTTATTAGATAATAATTAGAATATATTATATTTTATTATGCATAGTGTTGTAGTTGTTCGCATAGTGTTTTGCATAGTAAAATCTTTTTATATAAAATGCAGAATACTTTTATAAAGTGATTTGTTTTATTAGACTATAATTAAATATATATTATATTTTATTATGTATAGTGTTGCATAGTATTTTGCATAGTAAAAATCTTTTTATATAAAAATGTAATACTTTTATAAAGTTATTCATTTTATTAGATTATAAATAGAATATATTATATTTTATTTAAAAGATTTTGTTTTATTAGAATATTTTATTAAATCAATCTGGACCGTCAGAGTTTAAAAGTAAATCAATCTAGGCCGTTCATGAATTAGTTACTACGCAGTCCATTCTCCTATAAATAGAAGCTCATTCCTTCATTATTTCTTACGAATTCACTGAAACTCTAGAGAGAGAAATTATAGAGAGAGTTCTTCTTTTATAATCTTGAGCGTATTTCTTTAGAGTTTAAGAAAGCTTTGAGTATAGTGCAAGTTTTCTTCGAGTATATTCGCCCTACCAGTCAGAGTACTCTTCATTCAAAGGTAAAGGGTATTATTTCTTTTGTATTCATGAAGAGAACTTCTGTTATTCAATTCTTTATTATTCTGTTGGAATAACCTGTATACGCGGACTACACTATACTTGGTGAAATTCTTCTGTTATTCCATTCTTTATTATTATGTTGGAATAACCTGTTTATGCGAAAGTAATGCATACATGGTGAAATTCTTCTGTTATTCCATTCTTTTTTATTCTGTTAGAATATCCCGTCGGTGCGTATTACGCCTAACCTGGTTCTATTATTTATTATTCTGTTGGAATAACCTGTCTGTGCGGTCTATCGTATGCCTGGTGAAGTCTTTTGTTATTCCATTCTTTATTATTCTGTTGGAACATCCTATCGGTGCGTTTACGCATGACCTGGTTCCGTTATTTATTATTCTGTTGGAATATCATGTTTGTGCGTTTACGCATGACCTGGTTCCATTTCTTTATTATTCTGTTGGAATAACCTGTCTGTGCGGTCTATCGCATGCATGGTGATTTCTTCTGTTATTCCATTCTTTATTATTCTATTGGAATAACCTGTATATGTGGATTATCACATGCATAGTGAATGATCCTTTGTATTCATTTCTTATTAAATTGTGGAAATGATCTGTTTAAGTGGATTACCGTATGGTGGAGAAAATCCATTTGCAGTTTCATATATTCTATTATACTCAGTTGATTAAAGTTTTAGCTTCTATACTCCATGAAATTAGTGGAATATTCTTGATATTTGCGCTTCATCCAGTATCTTTTCATGGAAATGAGAACGTAGCTGGGGGCTAGTCGGGGAACAGAGTGATGGTCCTAGATGGTGCACTAGTAGTCCTCACTATTCTGTGAATGTAATAATAAATGTAATGAGGACTCCGTTAAGTGTGGATATTGTCTAGATGACAATATTTGTATTAAAACTCACAGCATATGTTTTGTCGTATTTTACACGACTATTGTATAATTAGTTTGTATTTGTATTCTATACCATGTATTTGGCGACTCAGAATAGGTGATGTATACCTATTTTGGGGGCGTCACATCATATCTTACTTACTAACTTCGTTATCCATTACATGAACCCCACGTTCATTACTCTTTCTTAATGTCAAAGCTATATGATTCATTGTATGCTAAGACCGATCGTTTCTCGCAACAGCGTCTATACGCTTTACACTTATCTCTCATTACTAAAATATAACATCGAAATATTATTCATTACCCTCCTCACTCAACATCTAAGGAATCACAATTATAGCAATCCCCCACGTTCGTTTTATCGCGACTACGGTTCCCAGATATCAGTTACGTATTTTGTGTTTACATTCTTTGTCTTTTAATCCTGTTCAATCTGTCTATTAAACCTTCTTTAAAGGTATAAGTCACTTGATTAATTATTACATTAGGCGAACTATATGTTCTTTATCTTCCCTTACACTTCCCCCCAAGAGTTGAGCAGTTAAAAGCTCTTCTCTAGGCCTTGTCTGTGATCGGCCGGCTGCAAGTGTCGGTCCCCTTCCTTTCTCCCCTCTGTTGCTGCGCGCCACTTAGCGAAGAGTCGATTGCCTGAGTTGGCTTTGTGGTGCGGCTCCCAAGGCTTAAGCGACTGCTGACGCCATGCCTAAAACTCAATTTTTTTTTCTAAGAGTTGAACATGTTTGAGACGCTTAGTTTATATTTGTTATAACTCGGAATGAGGTCATTCCAAAGCCATTCTCTTCCTTATCTTACGTACTTCAACTTCCCTCAGACAAAAATTTATTCTGAATCCGTTAACATGCCATTCGATTGGCTTAAATTTCATTACTTGTTTGTTTTACGTTCTTAACGTTCTTCGTTTATTTGTCAGTAATTCGGTCATTTGAACTCAAAACTCGTTTGTTCTTGACTCTACGACGCACGTTTTCTACGTTCTCTACAATTCTTATGAAACCCTACACGTTCGAGTTCATTTACATACTTTCAACTTCTCGTTCGTCTTTTACGTAATTTTTACCATAACTTCGTTATAGCTTAGTTTTAATCCATTCTTCATGAATGTTTCTATCGTTCCTAACCAAGCAATAAGCAACTAACTTATACGCGATGGTTTTAACATTGTCCATGAATAACAAATTATACTACGATGGTTTTAAATTTGTCCATCAACAACGTTCTTCGTGTTCTTCGCGTTCTTTGTTAGTTCTTCATTTTTAATCGATATTTTGATTACGATTTCACTTTTTGTTGGAATTTAGTATTATAAAACATCATTCCTTACTTATTTCTCCAAATCATTCATATAATTCATTCGGATAGCTCAAATTCATTACGAAACTCATACTTCCTTAAGAAATTTATATACTAAACTTCTAATTCTTATTTCTTCTTTTTCTCATGATTTCAACCATATGAAAATCATTCCTAACATCTTTTACTTCTATTCTCATTAAGATATGTTTTTAACATATAAAACTTAAAGAAATTTTATATTAGATTAGGTTTTTAAAATACCTTTCTTCTTTAATCTTCTGTCGCTGGACAAGGTTTACACACGGGCTAGCTTTTCCTCTTCCTTTCCCTCCTCATCCGAACTCTCTCTCTCTGTCTGTCTCAAGTGTTGGTGAATTTTTCATTAACCAACAAATGAGCTTAAGCTTCTCCTATATAGAAAACCAAGGTTAGGGGTAAAATAATCATTTTGCCCCAAAGTTACTATTCACACCTCCTTACTATTCACGAAGCTTCTCTTGGAAGCTTCGTGCTTCTGACTTGTTAAATTCGTCTGATAGTTTTAAAAACTGCGATTCTCAGAATTCAAATATTTTTGGATATTTCGTCTTTCCTCTATAGTTTAACTTTTAATTATTCTAAGGATATTTGAAAAATTGAAAAACACTTTTTGACGTGAAGCGTTTTCCTTCATGTTTTCCCCTAACGTAGCTAAACGAATGAAAAGTACATAACAATATTTTTCGTCATTTTTATTTCGTCCGATTTCTGCACGTTTTTTGAGAAAAACTTTTATCGACTTACTTAAATTTTCACAATATATTATCGTCAAATCTTTCGATGGAATGTCATTTCGACATACCGAACTCTCAGAAAGGCTTAGGTTATTCAAACCCTAACCCTTAGGATTTTGTCGGGTGAATAGTGCCTATTTCGTCTTTTTCCTCAAAAAAAAAATTCCCAGAAAATTTTTATTTTCGTTATGAAAATTCTTACTCGTAGCAAGAATCCTCCCATATTCTAATCATCCTATGTTCTAGAACGATTAATAAATACGCATAGAATATTATTAATAAAAATTCGTTTTATTAATAACTAATTCTTTAAACTTAAATTCTGGACAATCCGATTTTTTGGGTTGTCACATTCTTCCCTCCTTATATAAATTTCGTCCTTGGAATTTCTTAAAACCACGCCCATAACCGTGTCATCACACTCTCGAGTTCCCACGTTGCTTCTTCGGCATTGTTGTTCCTCCAAATTACCTTTACCGAAGGTATTATCTTATTTCTCAAGACTTGTTCTTTCCTATCAACTATCTGAATTAGAAGTTCTTCACACGTTAAGTCTTTTTCTATCTGAATAGATTCATACTCTATTACGTGTTTGTAGTCAAGTTTATAAGGACGCAATGGAGACATATGAAACACATTGTGTATTCATTCCATCTCTGGAGGTAAAGCTACTTCATAAGCTACCTCTCCTAACCTTCTTAAAATTTCAAAAGGTCTTATAAACCTTGGACTTAACTTCCCTTTCTTTCCAAAATGTATCTTCCCTTTCCAAGGCGATACCTTCAGAAAGACGTACGACCCTACCTCAAACTCCCTCTTCTCACGGTGAGGATCTGCATACTTCTTTTGTCTATCTTGAGCTGCTACCAATCGAGTACGTATTAACTTTACCATATCTTCCATTTGTTGTCCCATCTTAGGTCCATACATCCGACGTTCACCTACTTCATCCCAGCACAGTGGGGTTCTGTATTTCCTCCCATATAATGCTTCGTAAGGCGGCATGCCTATACTAGCGTGAAAACTATTGTTGTAAGCGAATTCCACCAAAGGAAGATGTTCGTCCCAACTCCCCTTGAAATCCATAACGTAAGATCTTAACATATCTTCTAACATTTAAATTGTCCGTTCACTTTGTCCATCTGTCTGAGGATGATATGCTGTACTCAACCTCAACTGCGTTCCCAGTTGCTCTTGCAAACTTCTACAAAAATTCAATTTGAATTGTTGATGACGATATGACACAATCGAAATCGATACTCCATGTCTTAAAATAATTTCTTTGACATAAAGTTTAGCCAATTGCTCTAGGTTATACCTAACTCTGATTGGTAAAAAGTGACCCAATTTGGTCTACCGATCCACTATTACCCATATAGCATCATATCCCTTCCTTGTCATTGGAAGTCCCACCACAAAGTCCATTGTGATATGCTCCCATTTCCACTCTTGAATCTCTAGTGATTGCAATAATCCACTCGGTCGTTGGTGTTTAGCCTTAACTTTCTGACAAGTTAAGCACTTACTAACATATTCTGCTATTTCTCTCTTCGTGTTTGGCCACCATAAGTTCTGTCGAAGGTCTTGATACATCTTAGTACTACCTGGATGTATCAAGTACCTCGAACTATGGGCCTCACTCATTATCTCTTCCTTTAACTCAGAATTATTTGGAACCCAAATTCTTCCTTCAAAATGAAGTAATCCTTCCTTATCAAGGTTATACTTAGTCTTTTCTTCATTCTTCGTTCTCTTCTTCATTCGTTCGCAGTCCTCGTTAACTAGTTGTACTTCTCTAACTCATTCCATTATGGTTGGTTGAGTGTCCATTGTGAATAACATCCCTACCGCTTCACTCGGTAACATAACATCTAGCTCCATTCTTTCCATCTCCGTTATTAACTTATTTTGAGTTGTTAACATTGACAACTTTTCCCTACCCTTCCTACTCAACGCGTCGGCTACTGCATTTGCTTTTCTTGGATGATATAAGATATCACAGTCGTAATCTTTTATCAATTCTAACCACCTTCTTTATCTCATATTCAACTCATTTTGTGTGAAAATATATTTCAAACTTTAATGGTCCGTGTATATCTCACACTTCTCCCCATATAAATAATGTCACCATATTTTTAAGGCAAAAGCTACTGCTGCCAATTCTAGGTCATGAGTAGGATAAACCTTCTCATGATCCTTCAATTGGCGTGACGTATACGCAATGACCTTGTCATGCTGCATGAGCACGTAACCTAGTCCTCTATGCGAAGCATCGCTATAAACTATGAAATTCCCCATATCATCTGGTAAAGATAATACTGGTGCCTCACTTAACCTCCTTTTTAGTTCCTAAAAACTATTCTCACACTTTTCAGTCCACACATACTTCACTGACTTCCTCGTCAAATTTGTCAATGGAATAGCTATTTTAGAAAAGTCCTGAATGAACCTTCTCTAGTATCCCGCTAACCCCATAAAACTCCGAACCTTAGTTGGCGTTTTTGGTTGCTCCTAATTATTAACTACTTCTACCTTCGCCAGATCCACAGAAATGCCATCTTTATCAATAACATGTCCTAAAAACTACACTTTTTCAAGCCAAAATTCACACTTAGTGAATTTCGAATAAAAATTCTCCCTCCGTAGTGTTTCCAACACTATCCTTAAATGTTCAGCATGATCTTCTGGCGTCTTAGAATAGAATAGAATATCATTAATGAACACTACGACAAACTTGTCCAGACATTGTTTTAACACCCTGTTCATCATATCCATAAATGCGGCTGGCGCATTAGTCAATCCATACGATATAACCAAAAACTCGTAATGTCCATAACGAGTTTTGAACGCCATCTTAGGTACATCCTCCTTCCTTGCTTTCGACTGATGGTGTGACACCCCCAAACCAAGGTACTTCATTCCCACAGGATTTGGTGTTCACTCAATCAAACATTCATATCTAACTACCCAATCACAATAAAATTGAATATTAAAACCTTCCCCATTAAAGGGTTACATAATAAAAATCTACCAGGTTGCCTAACCTTTAAATACAATCATTCGAATGCGGAAATAAATAAACTTCATTACAACCATTCAATTAAAATCTGATAATAAAATATCAACATATTACAAGTCTTCAATACTTGTTCATCTTTCCTTTTCCCTTACTAGTGCTAGGTACATCAACCTTCTCATCTTTAAATGTAATAGTTATATAAGCAAGAGTGAGCAAACAAAGCTCACTTGAAACAACAATAAATAAAAATCTTTACAACAACTGTCAAATAAGAGGCTCGATAGAATTAAACAATGTAACTTATCAACATTCTGAATTATATAACTGATGCTCCTAAGATCACGAACTATGTCCATAGTTATAAGTAATTTTTCAACTTAAATTTTAACAGTCATAAGACTATAGGGACTCCTCGTACTTAGGAGGATCAGCCCTTCGTACAATGTTTTGTGCACAAACATTTCAACGCTAAGCGTAAATTACCCCTAATAATAGGGCTGTTCATCTCAGTATTTAGAGTACAAGTCCGCACCAAAGTGAGTTTGGTTTGGATACATTTTAAGATAATTTGGAGTTCAACGGACATCAACTAAGGATTAGTTAAATAAAATTAATAACATTATACTATGGAATAATCATAACTGAATCGACATGGTAAATTAAATCATGCTTTAGGAATAATCTAATAGCATACATATTGAATAACTATAACACTCCTTGCTTGAACAATATTAAGCCAAGGTTATTTATAATTGAATACCAAGCATGCATTGCCATTTGAACGATAAAATTGTTCAACATTAGTATATATAAATTTGCATGCTAAACAACAAGTTAAATACAAGAATAACTTGCTCAATAAAGTTTAGAAATCTTGCATTATAATATGGTAATCGAATTGGAAACAATAATTGGCTCAACAAGATAATAGATTTAGAGAACTTGCCTTGCTCGTAGGCTAAACCGAACAATTCAAATCACAATACCCTATATATATATGTTATCATGATATAGTTAGTCACTACCACTTTACAAACATAACTAAGTACATTCATCATGTAATATTTGATTTTTAATAACATAATTAAGTTACAAAACAAGTTAATTGTTAATAACATGCTCATTCATGGTATAGAAATACTAAAATCATAATTTAACAGTCCTACTATTAACACATAACAATTCCTTTAGACTTTGAGTACAAAAATTACCTTTGTCGACCATTCGCTTTAACTTTCATATTTGCTGCGCCACGATTCATCTTTGGGTGAATTATTTGATCATGAGAGATATACTGCATGACTAGAGAACAATACTACGAGGTCACATGCGTATATGGCGCAATGGCGTATTTATGACATGAGAACCATACTACTGAAACTGCTTCTGATACTAAATTGCGAACTTTGGCAACCCACCACTGAAATCACATGAACAAAGCCAATTTTGGCCTACAAGCTACTTTTTAACAGCCTAATTAGCATGTAATTCATACAGAGACTTTATATAAACATATTTCAAAGACTCTTAACATGATTATACTCATAAAACAACACCAACATCAAATTTAAAACATCCAATTTCACTGTTTTGTATAAAAACTCACTTTTTGATGTTTTCAATGAAAGTCAACACTGTGATTTTATTTTTCAACCAAAACAGTTAATTCAAAGTACCTTATTTGTGTTTATACAACCTCTTTCAAATAAAATAGTAAATTTGTCAACTAAACAACTAATTAAACCTTAATTTTACCTTAAACTAAACCATATTAATATATATTCATATAAACTCAATTGTAATATAGTTTTCTTTACTTAATTACATACATAACATCAATTCATTGACTATACTCATATATAACTTATGAAAATAGTTTCACAACAACCAATTTATCATATAAAACTATCTATAACAAATAATTCAACTTCTACAAAGATTTTATAGAGAAAATTGGGAGAGAATACAACTATAACTTTTGAAAAAAAAATAACAGAGTTTAGATGATACCTTAGAGTTAGAAGATAGTGGTTATCCTTTGATTATCAATCTTCTTTTCCCCAATTCCTTTCTCAATTTCTCTAGCCTTCTCCAAATTCTCTCTTATTTTTTCTCTTTAAGTTTTCTTCTTCCCTTCTACTGAGTCTTTCTTCTCTATTCTAATCTTACGTATTAGAGTTATAATGTATAAGATATAATATAAGTGACGCCCCCAAAGTAGGTATACACCACACCCATTCTGAGTCACCAAATACATGGTACAGAAAGCAAACTACAACTTCAATAATATAATTATCGTGCAAAATACGACAACACATACTGTGAGTTTAAATACAAATATTGTCTTCTAGACAATATCCACACCCAAATAAGTCCTCATTACAATTATTCATACACTATTTTACAGAAATAGTGAGGACAACTAAAACATCTTTCTAGAACCATCACTCCATACCCCGACTCGATCCTGCTATGTTCTCACCTCCTTAGAAGAAAAATGGAACAAAAAGGAAAAGGGTGAGCTCAACTAGCCCAGTAAAGAATATTATGACTAAGATAATATACAACAAATTATCATTAGTCTTCAATAGGAAAAAATCTGATAGAATATAATAGACAACAAGTTTTAGATCAACAAACACAACGAAAACAGCAATCCATTAGAAGAGTCACGTAGAGAATGAATTCTACTATCTTCTAAGTTTTAAGATTCCATCATCAATATTTTATCCCTGTAACATCAATCAATATACATCTTTTAATCAAATATTCATCTTTGCGCTACAGGCCAAAGATATTCATTTATTTCACCAGTTGGTCATGTTCACTCAAACACTGTTCATTCTTTGCACTCTGGGCCAAAGATATTCATCGATTAACCATTCATCTTTGCACTACAGGCCAAAGATATTCAGTAATATCATCATTTAGGATTGAGGATGATGAAAAATATTTAAAAGAAAATGAATCTAGTGAGACAGAAGAACAAATATTAGGGATTCGTATAACAGTTTATCCAAGATCAATAATACTTCATAATAACCAATTGTAAAACAGAATTCAAAATAAAGATCAAAACATGGATACAATCAAAGATAGTAACCATAATAGACATCTTGGACAAAAAGTAGAAAATTTCATTTTTTGGTGAATAGTGTCGTATTCGTGAATAATGCCGTATACGTGAATAGTGTCGTATACGTGAATAGTAACCCCGACACAAAAAGTTCCAAATTTAAATAAAAAGTTCAAACCAATATTTTGGCATAATGATATTGAAGAAAATAATATCATTTAAGAAGAAAATAACATCCCTTACCTCAAAATAACTAGATTGACGATGGAATATCGGATACAAAGCCGAAGGAAACTTATACAGAACAACAACTCTCAAAGTATCAAAATACTTACAAAAATACGCTCGAGAATCTAGAGAGAAAGAAAACTTGTTTCTGGTGTGATTTTCAATTCTAACCTAAGCACTTATTTATAGGAAAATGCTAGAACGCCATAGGAGACTAAAATAATAAAATATTATTATCTTTATATTCCTTCCACGCATGCCCACTTTGTTAAAAGCCTAGCATGCCAATTCTGATTTTTTTCCAGCAGCCCACATGTTATTAACACTAACCAAAGTGGGTCCCACCCCATAATTTAATAAAAATCATTTTACTTTCTGAAACTTCAATAATTCATAGAAAATGGCCCGTTTATCAGAAAAATATGAATTTTATGTCAATTCCACACGAAATTGAATTCTCTACAACTTTGTAGCTTTGAGTTTTTCCAAATTCCAACTAAAAAAATATCCGAAATCAATAAACGGGTGATTTTTAATACCTCAATTCTGACAAAATAATGATAAAACACCTCAGCATTAATTCCTTCATTTATAACCACATAAATAAATCCTTCATTTATATCCACATCAAATAAATATTTTCTTATCATATAAATTAATAACTAATTATTCACAAATAATATTACAGAATCACAATTATGACAACCAGGCCGTTCCCAGGAAAGAGGGGACTTTCCAATAAGGAGTTTTTCTTACTGGCGCGCAATTAGGTGACTAAACCTCTTCTTAGAAAAAACTTTCTAGACATTGCCAATAATGTTATCTAATATTATTATTCAAATAATATAAATTATTAATCTGATAATGGGAAATACTGTGTAGTGACAATTATTGAAACAACAATAATATTAAATATCAACGCAACAATTATTGAATCAGTAAAATAAAATATTGAACAGTAACTATTGTAACAATTATTGACTAGTGTCTTCTTACGTACGAATCAATAATTCAATAATACAATGCATCTGGTGTATTCTTTGTGCAACCACGCCAGACATCGTATTTTAACCACCAGGTATTCCAATAGTGTTAACGGTAACAAATACACCGTTATTTATAAAAACTCATACTTTGTCGTTTTTTCATCAAGCAAGTTTATTACATTATGAGCCCCATGAATGGCTAGCTGGCCGCATTTACGAATATTCCCGAGCAAAAAAGAATATTCCACGACCAAAAGAATATTCCCCGACATAAATGAATATTTTATAACCACTTGCTTATCTTGTAAAATTTGCACATTTCACCCGTAACTAAAGCATTATATCAAATTAACACCTTATTAATTTAGAATAATGAATAGAGAAAATTCAATTTTATTTATAATAAGTTGGGGTCTTACAACCTCCCCTCCTTATAAAATTTCATCCTCGAAATTGACGTACGTACCTGGTGTTTCGAACAGGTGAGGGTACCTCGCTTTCATTTCTGATTGTAACTCCCAAGTCATTTCCTCAATTGCATCGTTCCTCCACAAAACCTTAACTTGTGGTATAACCTTGGTGCATAGGACATGCTCTTTCCTATCCAAGATCTTAATAGGTACCTCCTCGTATGTTAAATCTTCGGCTATCTCGTCTAGTTCTAACTCAATAATATGTTTCGAGTCTTTAACATATTTACAAAGCATAGATATGTGAAAAACATTATGAACACGAGACATGCTTGGAGGTAATGCAAGTCTATAGGCCACATTTCCTATTCGGTCAAGAATCTCAAATGGACCAACAAATTTTGGATTGAGCTTTCCTCTCTTCCCAAATCTTGTAACTCCTTTCCATGGAGCAACACGTAACAGTACATGATCTCCAATATTAAACTCCACGTCCTTTCTATGAAGATCAGCATAACTCTTTTGTCGATCTTGTGAGGTTTGAATACATTGTCGAATCATTTGGATCTTTTCTGTAGTCATGCTTACTAATTCTGGTCCCAACAACGTTTCTTCTCCCATCTCGGCCCAGTATACTGGAGAATGACACTTTCGTCCATACAACGCCTCAAATGGAGCCATGCCTATACTTGCTTGATAATTGTTGTTGTAGGAGAATTCCACCAGTGGCAAGTACTTATCCAAACTTCCTTTGAAATCTAGAACACAGAGTCTTAATAGATCTTCAAGGGTTTGAATAGTCCTCTCTGATTGTTCGTCCGTTTGAGGATGATATCTTTGAATCGAATTGTAAATCCGCGCCTATAGCTTTTACGCAAGCTAACCAAAATATTGAAGTGAATCTTGGGTCACGATCCGAAACTATGGATACTGGCATGCCATGCAATCGCACAATCTCATTCACATACATACGAGCAAGACGTTCAAGGGAATAAGTCTTACGTATTGGCAAGAAATGAGCAGACTAGGTTAATCTATCAACAATAACCCAAATCGCATCTATGCCTTGAGAAACCTTGGGAAGACCTGTAAAGAAATCCATGGTAATGTGTTCCCACTTCCATTCCGGAATCTCAAGTGGTTGCAATGGACCCTTTGGCACATGATGCTCCGCCTTTACACGTTGACAGGTTAAACACCACGAGATAAACTCCGCGATCTCTCTCTTCATATTGTTCCACCAAAATATATGTCGAATATCATGATACATTTTGGTACTCCCAGGATGGATTACAAACGGGGTGTTGTGTGCCTCCATCATGATTCTATGCTTCAAGTCAAAATTGTTAGGAACGTAAAGTCTAGAGTTGACTCAAAGTATTCCTTCTTCATCAATTCTTGCTTCTGGAATAGCTCCTTCTTGCACTTTCTTCTTCATAGGCATCAGCCTCAGGTCCGTAGCTTGAGCAGCTTTAACTTTATCGATTAAAGTTGGTTATACTCGTATATTCGCCATCATCACATAGGTCCCTGGAGTCTTTAACTCTATCTCCGTCCTTTGCAAGTCACACAAAATGGGCCTTTGCGTTGACAATATCACACTCGTACTTGCATATGATCTTCTACTCAATGCGTCAGCTACTACGTTCGCCTTTTCAGGATGATATTGAATAGTGTGATCGTAATCTTTGAACAGCTCAAGCCAACATCGTTGTCGCATGTTGAGTTCTTTTTGGGTGAAGAAATATTTGAGGCTTTTATGGTCCGTATAAATCTCCACTTTCTCCCCATACAAGTAGTGTCTCCATATCTTCAACGCGAATACGACTGCTGCCAACTCCAGATCATGAGTAGGATAATTCCTCTCATATTCTTTGAGTTGTCGTGAGGCATAGGCTATGACTTTCCCATGTTGCATGAGAACACATCCTAACCCTTTGCCTGAAGCATCGCTGTAGATGACAAATCCATCCGAACCAGATGGTATTGCCAAAACAGGTGCCGAAATGAGTCTCCTCTTGAGCTCTTAAAAACTTTTTTCACATTCCTCGCTTAATACGAATTTTGTATCTTTTCGAGTCAGCTGAGTTAATGGAGTAGCGATTCAAGAAAATCCTTCCACGAATCTCCGATAATAACCAGCTAAGCCCAGAAAGCTACGCACTTCGATCACCGACTTCGGTTGCTCCCAACTTTGTATTGCTTCCATCTTCGTCGGGTCAACAGATAGTCCATGTTTTGACACCACGTGCCCAAGAAATGCTACTTCCTCAAGCCAAAACTCGCATTTCTTCAGCTTGGCATATAGCTTGTTTTCACGAAGCCTTTCGAGTATCAGTTTCAAATGGTGCTCATGATCTTCACGGCTTTTGGAATAGATGAGGATGCTATCAATAAAGAAAACAACGAACTGATCCAAATATTCCTTGAATACTCGGTTCATTATATCAATGAAAATAGCAAGAGCATTAGTCAATCTAAAAGACATGACTAAGAATTCATAATGCCCGTATCGAGTTTTGAAGGCAGTCTTTGGAATATCCTTAGTTTTAATCTTCAGCTGATGATATCCAGAATGAAGATCGATCTTTGAAAAGAATTTTGCTCCTTGCAACTGGTCGAACAGATCATCAATACGAGGTAACGGATACCTATTCTTGATGGTGACATGGTTTAATTCTCGGTAGTTAATACAAAGTCGCATACTCCGTCTTTCTTCTTTCTTAATGAAAAACAGAGCACCCAAAGGAGATGTCTTAGGGCCGAATGAAACCGATGTCTAATAACTCCCGTAGTTGGACTTTTAACTCCTGAAGTTCAATAGAGCCATTCGATATGGGGTTTTAGAAATGGGTTTTGTGCGGTTCAAGATCAATAAAGAATTCAACATCACATTCTGGGGGTAGACCGGGAAGTTCTTCAGGAAATACATCAGGAAATTCTCTAACAACAGAAATATTATCCAAATCTGACTTATCTTTATTCAAATCCATAACATGGACTAAGAAAGCTTGGCATCCGTTTTTCAATAAACGAATAGCTTTGTGGCTTGATATGATGGTGACTGATTTTAGTGGTTTAGTTGTTTGAATTTGTATGACAGGTTGGTTAGGAATATGAAAACTAACAACCTTACAAAAATAATCAATTTTGGCATGATGATTGATTAACCAATCAATTCCTAAAATCACATCAAAAGCAAGTATCTTTAAAGAGATAAGATCAGCAGGTAATGTGATAGTGCCAACTTGGATCAAGAAAGATTTATAAACTGTAGATGTAACGAAGGTTTCACCCAACAGAGTTTCAACAGATAAATCAAAGTCCAATTTCTCCGGAGTCAAGTTTAAACATTGAGCACAAGCAAGAGAGATAAAAGAATGGGTAGAACTGGTATCTAGTAAGGTATAAACTTCGCAAGAATTCAACATTAGCTTACCTGTGATCACCTCGTTCGGGTTCCTCATGTTTTGGCCAGTTACGACAAACGCTCTTCTAGGAACCACTAATTTTGACTTATCCGGGACAGCCTTTGGAGTCACCATCCCTGCTGAACTTGGTTTTGCTACAGAGCAGTCTCGAGCTATATGGCCCTCCTTTCCACAATTATAACATACCTTGGATTGTTGTGGATAGTTTTGGCTGATATGTCCCTCTTTCCCGCATTTTTAACATCTAACTGGCGGTCGATCTCCTCCCCTAGAATTTGTTGTTGGTCTTTGGTCGGTGTCTTTGATGTCTTCCCGTCATTGTTGAATCTCCTTTTTATGAAATTTCCACTTGACTCACCTCTCCTATTATCATGGCCACGATTACCACCTGAGTGGTTACCGCCTTTGTCCGCATTTTTCCCTCCTCGCTAGTTATCATTGTTCTGATGACTGTTGTCACCGGTATGACCCTGATTGTGGTCCCTCGGTTGAGTATACTCACTTTCTCACTCTAATAATTGAGCCCTATTGACAACATCTGAATACAGAGAAAATTTATGAGAGATAAGGTATTGACGAATCTCGGGTTTTAGACCTCTTAGAAACATCCGCGTTATACGTTCCTCATTTTCTACCAAATGAGGTGCAAACCTAGATAACTTCGCGAACTTCGCCACGTACTAAGACACCATCATGTTGTTCTGTTCCAGTTTAATAAACTCTACCTCCTTCATATGACGAATACTTTTAGGAAAGTACTTGTCATTGAATAGTTTCTGAAATCTTTCCCAAGACATGTTGAGTGCGGCTGGCTGGGTACGCTTCACAGATTCCCACCAGTAATCTGCCTCTCCATGGAACATAAAGTTGGCGAATGGAACCTTCTGTTCCTCCGTGCATCCTAAGACATCGAATATCTTGGTAATTTGCTTGACCCACGTTTCTGCCTTAATCGGATCGGGCTTTCCCTAGAAATCTAGTGGTCCCAATTCCTTGAACTGCTTGGCTATAACAGACCACGCGTTGCCATCATTTCCACCCGTATTTTGTACACGAGTCTCCCTCATCTGATTTTGCATGAACTACAAAAAGCTCATAAACATTCCATCATTCATCGTTTGCTCGGTAGTGTTGTTTATAGGAGGAATATTGCCTTCGTGTTGCACGTTCTCTTGGTTTGTGACTAAAGGTTGTTCCACAGTCTCATACACTCCATTGTTAACGTTCTTAGTAGCCATTCTTAAATACTACCATAAAACAAGGGTTAATTAAACAAATTAACATATCACATAATATCCCTATATTATGACCGACCAACAAATAAGCTTAGATATGACACACTAGCGAAGGATTTACTCATCTCTCCCCTCCTAGTTCTATTCCCCGATCTCCGCCAGAGACCATGTCCATAAGCTTTGATACCAACTGTGACGCCCCCAAAATAGGTATACACCACACCCATTTTGAGTAGCCAAATACATGGTACAAAAAGCAAACTATAACTTCAATAATACAATTGTCGTGCAAAATACGATAACATATACTGTGAGTTTAAATAAAAATATTGTCTTCTAGACAATATCCACACCCAAATAAGTCCTCATAAAAATTATTCATACACTATTTTATTGAAATAGTGAGGACAGCTAAAACAACTTTCTAAAACCATCACTCCATACCCCGACTCGATCCTGTTATGTTCTCACCTCCTAAGAAGAAAAATGGAACAAAAAGGAAAAGGGTGAGCTCAACTAGCCCAGTAAAGAATATTATGACTAAGATAATATACAGCAAATTATCATTAGTCTTCAACAGGAAAAAATCTGATAGAATATAATAGACAACAAGTTTTAGATCAACAAACACAGTGCAAACAACAATTCATTAGAAGAGTCACGTAGAGAATGAATTCTACTATCTTCTAAGATTTAAGAGTCCATCATCAATATTTTATCCCTGTAACATAAATCAATATACATCTTTTAATCAAATATTCATCTTTGCACTACAAGCCAAAGATATTCATTTATTTCACCAGTTAGTCATGTTCAGCTCAACACCTGTTCATCTTTGCACTACGGGCCAAAGATATTCATCAGTTAACCATTCATCTTTGAACTACAGGCCAAAGATATTCAGTAATATCATCATTTAGGACTGAGGATGATGAAAAATATTTAAAAGAAAACGAATCCAATGAGATAAAAGAATAAATATTAGGGATTCGTATAACAGTTTATCCAAGATCAATAATACTTTATAATAACCAATTGTGAAACAGAATTCAAAATAAAGATCAAAACATGGATATAATCAAAGATAGTAACCATAATAGACATCTTGGACAAAAAGAAGAAAAAATTCATTTTTCAGTGAATAGTGTTGTATACGTGAATAGTAACCCTGACACAAAGAGTTCCAAATTTGATTAAAAAGTTCAAACCAATATTTCGGCATAATGATATTGAAGAAAATAATATCATTTAAGGAGAAAATAACATCCCTTACCTCAAAATAACGGTACTTCTGATCGGAATATCGGATAGAAAGCCGAAGGAAACTTGGACCAAAAAACAACTCTCAAAGTATCAAAATACTTACAAAAATACACTTGAGAATCTACAGAGAAAGAAAACTTATTTCTGGTGTGATTTTCAATTCTAACCTAAGCGTCTATTTATAGGAAAATGCTAGAACGTCATAGGAGACTAAAATAATAAAATATTATTATCTTTATATGCCTTCCACGCATGCCCACTTTGTTGAAAGCCTAGCATGCCAATTCTTAATTTTTTCCAGCAGCCCACATGTTATTCACACCAACCAAAGTGGGTCCCACCCCATAATTTAATAAAAATTATTTTATTTTCCGAAACTTCAATAATTCATAGAAAATAGCCTGTTTATCACAAAAATATGAATTTTATGTCCATTCCACACGAAATCGAATTCTCTACAACTTTGTAGCTTTGAGTTTTTCCAAATTCCAAATAGAAAATATCCGAAATCAATAAAATGTGATTTTAATACCTCAATTCCGGGCAAAATCTCGATAAAACACCTCAGCATTAATTCCTTCATTTATAACCACATAAATAAATCCATCATTTATATCCACATCAAATAAATATTTTCTTATCATATAAATCAATAATTATTTATTCATAAATAATATTACAGAATCACATTTATGACAACAAGGCCGTTCCCAGGAAAGAGGGGGCTTTTCAATAAGGATTTCTCTTTACTGGCGCGCAATTAGGTGACCAAACCTCTCCTTAGACAGAACTTTCTAGACATTGCCAATAATGTTATCTAATAATATTATTCAAATAATATGAATTATTGATCTGATAATGGGAAATACTGTGCAGTGATAATTATTGAAACAACAATAATATTAAATATCAACGCATCAATTATTGAATCAGTAAAATAAAATATTGAACAGTAACTATTGTAATAATTATTGAGTAGTGCCTTCTTACGCATTTAATCAATAATTCAATAATCTTGTAATATCGCAGTGTCTTCTTGTAAACCACAAGTATTCGTATTTTAACCACTAGGTATTCCAACAGTGTTAATTGGTAGAATAACTACGTCGTTATTTATAAAAACTCATACTTTGTCGTTTTCTTCATCAAGCAGCTTATTCACGTTATGAGCCCCACGAATGGGTCAAGCAGTGGCCGCATTTAATATTCCACGACAAAAAGAATATTCCACGACCAAAAGAATATTCCCCGACAAAAATGAATATTTTATAACCACTTGCTTATCTTGTAAAATTTGCACATTTCACCCATAACTAAAGCATTATATCAAATTAACACCTTGTTAATTTAGAATAATGAATAAAGAAAATTCAATTTTATTTATAATAAGTTGGGGTCTTACAATATATATTAATTATATAATATAAATATAAATATAAGCGATATCGGTTATCATATTTTTAAAGACTTAATAGGCATTACGCCTTGTTTGGGAAAACTCGAATTAAATTTCTTTAATTTATTTTAATAACTCCTTTATAAAAGGTTATTTGTCACACTTTTATTTAATTAAATTTTTCAATAATCAATTAAATTAATTCTAATAACAATTTATTAAATTACTTTAACACATAAATCAATACCACAAAATTATAATTTTTATATAATGATAACTTTATTTAATCAACTAACACATCCTTTTAATTACAAACTCAAATTAAAATATAATAATTCATTTAATCAAAACTCTCTAACTTAATAATTAATTAAATTAAAATATAATAATTAATTTCCTTAATTATTTATTTAACAAATAATTAACCAAATCGAATCAAATTTGAAGAATTATTTATTCAACAATAAACACATCCATTAAATACTTAAATAATTCAATAAATATTTAATATAATAATTAAAAATTCTTGAATGTTACATCATTCCCTCCTTACAAGGATTCTGTCCCCAGAATCACAATTCAAATAACTCATTCGTCACATTCTCCCCTACTTACAAAGATTCTCGTCCCCGTAATCGAAGACACAGATTAAACAAATAACTCGTGGTAATTCTTCATCATTTCAAATTTTCGAGTTCCACGTAGCCTCTTCGACATTGTGGTTCCTCCATATTACCTTTCACAAGAAGGTATCACTTTATTTCTGAGCACTTGTTCTTTCCTGTCGACTATCTGGATAGGAACCTCTTCATAGGACAAGTCATTCTCAAACTGCAATGGTTCGTACTCGATCACGTGTTTGCAATCAGATTTATATGGTCGTAACACCGAAACATGAAAAACATTATGAATGTTTTGCAATTCTAGAGGTAGAGCTACTTCGTAAGCCACCTCTCAAACTTTTTACAGCACTTCAAAGGGTCCAATAACCCTAGGGCTTAGTTTTCCCTTTTTACCAAACCAAATTTTTCCCTTCCAAGGAGAAACTTTTAGGAATACATAATTTCCTACGTTGAATGCACGATCTTGTCTTTGTTGATCAACATATTTCTTTTGTCTGTCTTGAGTAGCTATCAATCTTGTTCTGATGAGTTTGACAACCTCAGTAGTTTGTTGTACCAGTTCTGGTCCTAACAGTTGACGTTCACCGACTTCGTCCCAGTACAGTGGAGTTCTGCACCTCCTGCCGTATAATGCTTCGTAAGGTGACATGCTGATGCTTGCATGGTAATTGTTATTGTAGGCAAATTCCACCAATGGTAATTGTTCATCCCAACTCCCTTTGAAATCCATGACGTATGCTCTCAACATATCTTCCAATATCTGGATTATTCTTTCGCTTTGGCCATCTGTTTGCTGATGATATGCCGTACTCATTCGCAACTGTGTTCCCATACATTCTTGTAGTCTCTTCCAGAAGTTTGATGTGAACCTCAGATCTCTATCTGCCATAATTGACACTAGAACTCCATGTCTTGTCACGATCTCTTTAACATATAGCTTTGTCAGCTGATCAAGATTGAATCTAATCTTTATTGGCAAAAAGTGAGCAGATTTTGTCAATCTGTCCACTATCACCCATATCGCATCGTATCCTTTCTGAGTCGGTGGGAGCCTACCACAAAATCTGTTGTGATATGTTCCCATTTCCATTCTGGTATATCTAATGGTTGAAGTAATCCGCTTGGCCTTTGATGCTCGGTCTTGACTCTCTGACATATTAAGCACTTTGCAATGCATTCTACAACGTCTCTTTTCATATTTGGCCACCAAAAATGTCGTCGCAAATCTTGATACATCTTCGTACTTCCCGGATGAATCGAATATCTCAAGCTATGAGCTTCTATCAAGATGTCTTCTTTAATATCCGGTATCATTGGAACCCCAGATTCATTCCTCGAATCTCAAGATTCCCCAGATCAACCTTGTATTTCACTTCTTTTCCCTTGACCACATTTTCTCTTATTTTCCTGCATTCCTCATCCTGCAGTTGAGCGTTCTTCACTTTGTCCACCAAAGTTGGACTGGCTTCCATCTGGTATAATTTTTTTATTGGATTCTTTTGGAAATTTGATTTCCAACTCTAACCTTGCCATTGCTGAAATCAACTCCTTATAAGTTAACAACATCAACTTTTCTCTGCCTTTCCTATTCAAGGCATCTGCAACCACGTTTGCTTTGCCTGGATGATAAAAGATCTCACAATCGTAATCCTTTATCAATTCCATCCCCCTCCTTTGACGCACGTTCAGGTCTTTCTGAGTGAAAATGTACTTCAAACTCTTATGGTCTGTGTAGATCTCACATTTCTCTCCTTAAAGATAGTGTCTCCATATTTTCAAAGCAAACACAGCCACCGCAAACTCTAAGTCGTGAGTTGGATACCCTTTTTCGTAGTCTTTCAATTATCTTGATGCATATGCGATGACTTTGTCGTTCTGCATAAGGACACATCCTAATCCCTTATGTGAAGCGTCACTATACACCACAAAAATTCTTGTATTAGCTGGTAATGATAACACAGGTGCCATACTTAACCTCTTTTTCAATTCTTGGAAACTTCCTTCACACTTCTCTGTCCAAACAAATTTTACAGATTTCCTTGTCAAATTTGTCAACGGAGTGGCAATCTTGGAGAAATCTTGGATAAACCGTCTGTAATACCCTACCAATCCCAAGAAACTTCTCACTTCTGATGGAGTTCTTGGTTGCTCCCAATTTATCACAGCTTCGACCTTTGATTGATCCACTGAAATTCCATCCTTGTCAATTACGTGCCAAAGAAATTATACACGTTCTAACCAGAATTCACATTTAGAGAATTTTGCGTACAACTTTTCCTTTATTAGCGTCTCCAGCGTTAGACATAAGTGTTCCACGTGTTCTTCTTGAGTTCTAGAGTACACCAGAATATCATCGATAAACACCACCATAAACTTGTCTAAAAATGGTTTAAACACCCTGTTCATCAAATCCAAGAACGCTGCAAGGGCGTTTGTCAAACCAAAAGACATCACCAAAAATTCGTAATGTCCATACCGCGTTCGGAATGCCGCCTCTCTAGACATCCTCCTTCCTTACTTTCAGCTTGATGATACCCACTTCTCAAATCTATTTTGAGAAATATCTAGCACCCTTCAACCGGGTCAAACAAATCATCTATTCTCTCAAGAATGGATATTTGTTCTTAATAGTGACTTTGTTTAACTCCCTATAATCAATGCAAAGACGATTGACCCATCCTTCTTCTTTATTTAATAACACCAGTGCTCCCCTACGGTGACACACTTGGTCAATGAATGTTTTTGTCCAACAAACTCCGTAGTTGTACCATCGGTTCCTTCATCTCACCGAGCCATTCTCAGACGGCCTTCGATATAGGAGCGGTTCCTGGTGCTAAGTCTATCACGAACTCTATCTCTCGGCCAGGTGGAAGTCCTAGAAAATCCTCCGGAAACACGTCCACGAATTCCCTAACCACTGGTAATTCTTCCAGTTTCACACCCTTCGTCTGAGTATCGACTATGTAAGCTAGATAACCCACACAGCCTTGGCTCAACAACTTCTTGGCCTAATAATCATCAGACATCTCATTTATCTAGGCAATTTGCTACCATTGAAAACTACCTTTGACGGAGTCATAAGGTTTACACATTTCTTTTGGCAATCAATTATCACTCCACAATTGAACAACCAATCCATTCCCAAAATAACATCAAACTCTCCAAGCCTAATCGGAATTAAATCTACCATCATAATATTTCCCTTAATATTCACTCTACAGTTCTTGTATACGAACCTAACATGAATTACTTCCTTAATCGTAATTTCTATGTTTAAAGGGAAATTCAATTCTTCACTAGGCAATCCTAACCTCATAGAAAATTCATCAGATATAAATGAGCAAGTAGCACCCGAATAAAATAATACATATGCATCAATATCATTGATTGGGACAATACCTGACACCACATCCTTTGATTGTACAACATCTTGCACAATCATGTTGAAGGTTTTGGCTGTGGGTTTGTTTGACGTCGTTCATCCAGTAATGGCCCACGTACCTCCACTGCTACCTCCCTTGCTTCCCGTTGTCTCTCCAGCTTTCTTCTTAGGGCACCCACGAGCAAAGTGATCCTTGGACCCGCAAGTGTAGCAAACATTCTTCTTGGGTTTGTTGCAATTTGGGGCGATGTGACCCTCCTGGCCACAATTAAAGCATACTCATTTCCCCATTAAGCATACACCCTTGTGAAACTTCCCGCATGTAACACATTCTTCAAACTTCTTATCCTGCTGGTTACCTTATTGATTTCCAGCACCCACATCTCCATTCCACTTTCTTTTCAGATTATTGTTACCATTTCCACTACCACGAACTCCATTCTTAACCTCCACTTCATTCTTCTTCTTTTTTTGTTCTCGATTGAACTTGGTTACACCCTCGCCTCCACCTTCAGCAAGAATTTCCTTTTCCATTACGGCTGCAAATGTCTTCAACTAGAACAAGGAAACCTTACTATACAACCAGGGCTTCAGTCCCTGTTCAAACCTCTTCGCCTTGCGTTCATCTGTGCTGACTTGGTATGGCGCAAACCTCGCCAACTTGTTGAATTTCGCGGCATACTCTGACACCGACATCGTTCCCTGCTTCAATTCTAAAAACTGCACTTCTAACTGACTCTTCGAACTCTCTGGAAAATAGGTCTCGAAGAACATCTCCTTAAACCTACCCCAAGTCATAACCCCTAGTCCTCCTTGAGTTTTATTGGCCTGCCATCAATAACTAGCCTCTGCTTTCAACATGAATGTTGCAAAAGCAGTCTTCTGATCTTCCTCTACTCCCGCAACATCGAACACTTTCTCTATCTCCATGACCCAGGTCCGTGCCTCAATCGGGTTCATGTACCCACGGAATTCTGGTGGTCCAACCGCCTTAAAGTCCTTAAATGTTGTAGCTTGATTTTGTGGCTGATTCTGCGGTTGATTCTGTAGTGCACCTGTTAGTAATGTCACCAGCTGCTGAACGGGGTTAGCTTCAGCATTATTGTTGTTGGTTCCTTCAGCGGTTCTCTGTCGGGGTGGTTGACGTCTTGGAGGTATTTTCTATTAAAAATACACTCATTAGATTATTACTCAATTCCTTTAAGTAATTTCTACTTAACTTGCCCCATAAAAGAAATAACCACATAACACATAACACTTTGGACAAAAGATGACAATAACTTTTATTTATTCATAATTTCTTTAAAAACATCCTCACAATAACATCACTGCTATTTACATTATTTTCCTGAACTACTAAAGTTTTAGGACACCATCATCATATCCCATAGGTTACATAACACTTGGGATTTACATATTATTTATCATAACATAAATCATAAATCAAGTACACTCCCTACGACGTCCTACTAAGATACTGCATAGCCTTACGATGCTCTTCATCCAAAATTCGGAACATGGTTCGACGATCTAGTATATACGATGGCAGCGTCTCAAACTGAATCGGATAACCCATGACCCGATCTTGAGCTCGATTAATCAATGTGTTGAACACATTATTCATTTCCTGCATCTTCATTCTCTTTGCTTGTGCATCTCCCTCTGCTATTTCGACTCGTTGATCAGCTTCCTCATACGCATCTTCGGCTCTTGCCCTCTTAGTAGATTCCTCTTTTAACTTGTTCTTCAATTATGCAATCTTTGCTGTTATTCGCTCGTTCTCTCTTTCAATGTGAACCAGCTTTTCTTCAAAATTATTCAGACGTTCCTCTCAGTCCTGGATTTCATCGTTCTTTTGTGCCATCGAGGTCTGTTGCTCAGCTACTATCTCTTGCAATTCCTCGATAGTATCTTGAAGTTCCACGTTGCGGTCATAGACTTCATCGTACATACGAGCAGCCATCGAGGTCAGTGGGATCGCTTCCTCCTCGTCCTCGTCACCCTCATTTACCTGCGGCAACTCAACGGGGTCTTCCTCATCTGTTTCTACCTCATCATCCTCATCTTCAACCACTATAAACAACGAGGTTGACTCCCGTGGAAGTAGTTGTTCCCACCCCACTTGAATGTTACGAGATTCCTCCTCTCTAGGCATCTGAGGTCCTTCCTCCCTAGCCTGATTGGATTATCTGACATTAGCCATCCTGACAACAAGATTTTTAAGTTTTAGTTATTAATCATCATTACTCGACACTCACGAGCACATAAGTTGTAATCACGTAAGCACATAAGTGTTTTATTACTTCTTCCTTAAAACTCGATAAGAGTTTATCATCACTATCTTTTCGAAGGTTACTTCCTAAGGCTTTTCCCCACCTAAGGTTCATAACCTAAGGCTTTGATACCAACTTGTGACACCCCCAAACCCAAGTACTTCATTCCCACATGATTTGGTGTTCACTAAATCAAACATTCATATCTAACTACCCAATCACAATAAAATTGAATAATAAAACCTTCCCCATTAAAGGGTTACATAATAAAAATCTCCCAGGTTGTCTAACCTTTAAATACAATCATTCGAATGCGGAAATAAATAGACTTCATTACAACCATTCAATTAAAATCTGACAATAAAATATCAACATATTACAAGTCTTCAATACTTGTTCATCTTTCCTTTTCCCTTACGGGTGCTAAGTACATCAACCTTCTCATCTTTAACTGTAATAGTTATATAAGCAATAGTGAGCAAACAAAGCTAACTTGAAACAACAATGAATAAAAATCTTTACAACAACTGTCAAATAAGAGGCTCGATAGAATTAAACGATGTAACTTATCAACATTCTGAATTATATAACTGAGGGTCCTAAGACCACGAACTATGTCCATAGTTATAAGTAATTTTTTAACTTAAACTTTAACAGTCATAAGACTATAGGGACTCCTCGTACTTAGGGGGATTAGCCCTTCGTACAATGTATTACGCACAAACATTTCAACGCTAAGCGTAAATTATCCCTAATAATAGGGTTGTTCATCTCAGTATTTAGAGTACAAGTCCACACCAAAGTGAGTTTGGTTTGGATACATTTCAAGGTAATTTGGAATTCAACGGACATCAACTAAGGATTAGTTGAATAAATTTAATAAAACTATACTATGGAATAATCATAACTGAATCGACATGGTAAATTAAATCATGCTTTAGGAATAATCTAATAGCATACATATTGATTAACTATAACACACCTTGCTTGAACACTATTAAGCCAAGGTTATTTAGAATTGAATACCAAGCATGCATAGCCATTTGAATGATAAAATTATTTAACATTAGTATATAGAAATTTGCATGCTAAACAATAAGTTAAATACAAGAATAACTTGCTCAATAAAGTTTAGAAATCTTGCATCATAATATGGTAATCGAATTGGAAACAATAAATGGCTCAACAAGATAATAGATTTAGAGAACTTGCCTTGCTCATAGGCTAAACCGAACAATTTGAATCACAATACCCTATATATATATGTCATCATGACATAGTGAGTCACTACCACTTTACAAACATAACTAAGTACATCCATCATGTAAGATTTGATTTTTAATCACATAATTAAGTTAGAAAACAAGTTAATTGTTAATAACATGCTCATTCATGGTATAGAAATACTAAAATCATAATTTAACAGTCCTACTATTAACACATAACAATTCCTTCAGACTTTGAGTACAAAAATTACATCGTTCTAATTATTCGCTAACTTCATATTGCGGTGCCTAATTTATATTATATAATGGTAGATTACATGTGGCTGCGGAGATGAGATATACCGCAATTTGAGAACTATACTACTACGAGGTCGTACAAGTGGCATAATACAAGAAGAACCATATTTACAAGTAAGTACAATGCATTTAATTGCGACTTCACAACAAGCTACGAAAATCACATGAACAAAGCCAATTTTGGTCTACAAGCTACTTTCTAACATCCTAATTAGCATGTAATTCATACAGAGACTTTATATAAACATATTTCAAATACTCTTAACATGATTATACTCATAAAACAACACCAACATCAAATTTAAAACATCCAATTTCACTATTTTGTATAAAAACTCACTTTTTGATGTTTTCAATGAAAATCAACACTGTAATTTTATTTTTCAACCAAAACAGTTAATTCAAAGTACCTTATTTGTGTTTATACAACCTCTTTCAAATACAATAGTCAATTTGTCAACTAAACAACTAATTAAACCTTAATTTTACCTTAAACTAAACCATATTCATATATATATATATATATATATTCATATAAACTCACTGTAATATAGTTTTCTTTACAAATTACATACATAACATCAATTCATTGACTATACTCATATATAACTTATGAAAATAGTTTCACAACAACCAATGTATCATATAAATCTATCTATAACAAATAATTCAACTTCTACAAAGATTTTATAGAGAAAATTGGGAGAGAATACAACTATAACTTTTGAAAAAAAATAACAGAGTTTAGATGATACCTTAGAGTTAGAAGATAGTGGCTATCCTTTGATTATCAATCTTCTTTTCCCCAATTCCTTTCTCAATTTCTCTAGCCTTCTCCCAATTCTCTCTTATTTTCTCTCTGTAAGTTTTCTTCTTCCCTTTTACTGAGTCTTTCTTCTCTATTCTAATCTTATGTATTAGAGTTATAACGTATAAGATATAATATATATATATATATATATATTAATTATATAATATAAATATAAGTATAACTGATATCAGTTATCATAATTTTGAAAATCAAAAGCCATAAGGCTTGTTTGGTTACCCACTTAAAATATAATCATTTAATCCTTATGCCTTGTTTGGTAAAACACAATTAGAGGAAAGACTTAATAGGCATTAGGTCTTGTTTGGCAAAACTAAGTTAAATTCCTTTAATTTATTTTAATAACTCCTTTATAAAAGGTTATTTGTCACACTTTTATTTAATTAAATTTTTCAGTAATCAATTAAATTAATTCTAATAACAATTTATTAAATTACTTTAACACATAAATCAATACCACAAAAATTATAATTTTCTATATAATTATAACTTTATTTAATCAACTAACACATCCTTTTAATTACAAACTCAAATTAAAATATAATAATTTATTTAATCAAAACTCTCTAACTTAATAATTAATTAAATTAGAATATAATAATTAATTTCCTTAATTATTTATTTAACAAATAATTAACCAAATCGAATCAAATTTGAACAATTATTTATTTAACAATAAACACATCCATTAAATACTTAAATAATTCAATAAATATTTAATATAACAATTAAAAATTCTGGAATGTTACAAATGGTATCTCGTACGTAAATCTATCTTAGAAAAATATTTTGCCCCTTTCAACTGATCAAATAGATCATCGATCCTGGGCAATGGGTATTTATTATTAATCGTTAACTTGTTCAACTCTCGATAGTCGATACAATGTTGTAACGATCCATCCTTCTTTTTTACAAGCAATATCGGTGCTCCCCACGGAGACACACTCAGTTGAATGTACTTCCTATCTAATAGTTCTTGTAATTGAACCATTAACTCCTTCATCTCTACCGGCGCTATCCTATATGGTGCCCTAGAAACTGGTGTTGTACTTGGTAACAAATCAATCACAAATTTGACCTCCCTATCCGGCGGAAGACCTGGTAACTCATCTGGAAATACATCCGCGAACTCTTATACTATAGGTATCTGTTCCAATGATAATTGCACTTTCTAGGTATCCACAACATGGCACAGGTATCATATATATCCCTTCCTCAACATCTTCCTATCTTGTGTCATGGTTAGACAACAAGAGCGTCTCGGTGAGTTACTATCGTAGAACACTACCTTGGGTTTCTTAAAAAGCCGAAGGTTCACACTTTTCCTATGATAATCTATTATAGCTCTATGGTTAATCAACCAATCCATACCGAGAATTACATCAAATTCTCTCAACCTTATCGGTATTAAATCTACCAATAATTTGTTACCTCTAATATCTATGCAATAATTCCTATGAATTTGGTCAATGAGAATTATCTCTTCGTTTGCTACCTTAACATCTAAAAGTATTTCTAATCTTCCTGGGAATAAACCTAATCGCTTAGCAAATTCACATACTATAAAAGAACAAGTAGCACCCGAATCAAACAACACATAAGCATTTATTTCATTGACTAGAATGATACCTGATACTACATCCGATGATGCAACCGCATCTTGGATAGTCATATTAAAAGTATAGGCTGTGGGTCTACCCAAGGATGGTGTTCATCCCGTAATGGCTAACTTACCACTACTAACATTCTTGCTATCCTCTGACCCCTTCTTTGGGCAATTTCTTGCCATGTGGTCCATCGACCCACACACAAAGCTGCCCTGGTTCATCTTAGGATTACGACAATTGGATGATATATGACCGTCCTACCCACAGTTATAACAAACTAACTTCCTCTTAATGCAGACTCCAAGATGAGTCTTTTCGCATGTCTTGCATGCTTCGATCCTACGCTTAGGATCCCCTTGTTTTAATTCAGTATTCTCAGAGTTAAAACTCTTTCTCCTGCGCATACTTCCACTGCTACTAGCTCCATCTGCCTTGGATCCTCCCTCTCTTTTGCTCTTATTCTTTCTCTCTTTGTGGTATTGGCTCAAAGCCTCACTACCACACTCAGCAATAATTTCTTTTTCCAGAATGGTTACATACAAAGCACTCTGGAATACATAAATCCTACTGTAGAGCCAAGGTTTTAATCCCTGCTCAAACCCAAAAGCCTTCCTCTCCTCAGTGTCCACTTAATGTGGAACAAATCTTGCCAATTCATTGAATTTAGCCGCATACTGGGGAACCGTCATGTCCCCTTGCTTAGGTTCTAAGAACTTAATCTCCATTCTCCCCTACATGGTTGTAGAAAAATAGTTCTTAAAGAAAACCTTCTTAAACTGTTCCCACGTAACAACATCTCTTCTAGCCCCACCCTAGTGAGCCTCCCACCAGAAGTTGTCTTCTCCTTTCATCATATAGGTTGCAAAAGAAGTATTTTACACCTCTCCTACATTTGTTATAACAAACGCCTTCTCAATTTCCATTACCCATGTCTGGGCCTTTATTTGGTCCATAGTTCCTTTGAACTTCGGCGGACCTACACTCTTAAATTCCTTAAAGGTAGTCGTTCTGGCTACCCTAGGTACCACGGGTGCTCTACCCCCAGCTTGATTAAATGTAGCCATTTATAAATTAACAAACTTCTGCAAAGGGTTATTCTGACCCCCTTGGTTATCATTATGGGATTCAGCTTCCTGATTATGTTATCTTCCTCTTGGCGGCATTCTTCTGATTAAATAAATAAAATTTCATTATTATCTACTTGCTTACTTAGTTATTATTCATCAAATAATAACTCATACCATAAAAAAACACATTTAATAAAAACTTCATTATATTAATATGCTCCTTCATAGTTTGAAACTATTTACAACTTAATTCCATAGGCAAATCTATTACATTCCTATCCCGAGATTAAATTTCACAAAAATTGGGATTTACAAAAAGACTACTCTTTAATTATACAAAAGAGGGTTTTACGTCACTATACATATACACAAAAGTTTTATCGATCTATACTTCCTCCATCTACTTCTAATACTGCATGAAAACATTCTCATACTTCTGATTCACAAGAATCAACACTATATACCGACTAATAGTATGTCGAGTTTGCCCCGGCTCAATCAAATAACAAGCAATTTTTAGCTTGAAATCATCATGAGCACTCTCATGGATGTAGGACATCCGTGCTATTTTCTGGTTCTTCTCAACTAGTTCCTTATGAATTTTGGTGAACTGAATAGGGTGAGGTGAACCCAACGTTGGAAAGGTGTTTTGCCACTATCATACAAGATGTCTAATGACATACAACCTCGTGTTATCATAAGACAGGGTTGTGCACATCCACTTGCTGAATATATCTACGAGCACTACCTATATGATCTTGGAGTTTGGTTGAAATATAATTTTCAATTGCAGATAGTGGAGATAGTTTATATGTCAAGAGAAGCCTCACCATTGGAAAAAACATGATAGTAATCTTCTCACTTTTCTTTGGGGTCTATTAGGTCAACCAAGGATAATTCTGTGGGCATATGATATCTATCATAACCTAGACACATGACCTCCTATGTACGAAAGTTTTCTTGAGCATTTCCCAAAGATTTTAATTTCTAAAACAGTTATTGACTGTACCTTTATGTAAGGTGCCTTTGTGACGTTTTGTCCAAGTTAGTGTCCAGAGTCACAGTTGGTATATATTTGTATCAAAACTCACAACATATGTGTTGTTGTATTTTGCACGACAATTGTAGTAATAAAGTTGTGGTTGTTTTCTGTACCATGTATTTGGTGACTCAGAATAGGTTGAAAGGATTGGACCTATTTTGGGGGCATCACATAACAGGCATAGAGGTTTATATCACAAGTATATCATCAAAGATCAACTTTTACATTTCATACATATCTCATACGCATTTCATACATAACAACATTTGCATAGCATAATATAGCTGAACTAACAGTTATCGAATTCATATAACAAACAGGAACTGAAAGTATTGCCTGATTCGTAGTTTATGAACTACGACTTAACTGCTTATAGTTATCCGTACTTCATGTATTCCTACACAATTATATAATCATGGATTCACATTCATTAGTCATATATTTCATACAGTCTCAATGTAATAATATTGTTACATTGCTCTTTAACTAGGTTTGTAAAACCTACACTTCACTTTCTTATCATACGCTTAGAATAGCTAGGTATGTATAGTATACCTTAGTCACCCGTACATGACATCTACATTCATATTCATCTATCACACACTTGACTCGCTATGTGTTCGACACATTTAGAACTCATATAGTTAAGTTCAACCGTACACACAAACGTCTAACTTAGTTTTAACTTTATACAACATCACCTATATAGCACAAATCAGATTGTAAGACATCACAAATTCAAACAGCGTATCGTTGCTTTATATCGTGAAAACATTCCTTTGGATTTTAACATTTTGAAAGTCCTAATTAACATTCATCTCTATCACATAGCATGATTCCTACACATTTCATAGCATAGTGGTCGCATACTACAAGTTAAAGTAATCATATAAGTTAACTGTCTGAAATCAGATTACACTATCTCAGTTGTTGCCTTGTGGTTCTTGTCTGGCTTGAACACAACATTCATACATGATATATTTTGTCATGTTAAGGTCTTGTTATGCTTCTCAAGTCAATCTAGGTTCCCTCTTTCATAACATAACTCCAAATTGATCATTTCAACAAGTTAAGGTCATTCTAGGTTGATGAGTGAGTTTTATGCCCATGAATTAGATACATTCGGACTTAATTTATTGTTGTTCTCAAGTCTTTTAGAATAGTTTTTAAGTGTCTGTGTCTATTCATGCATGTTTTACATTGTTTTGTAGGAATTGGGACAAAAGTTACTTGGATCGACGTTTGGAGTGTCTAGATTCGCGTTTTCGGCTTGCCATTTACATAACAGTCACTTCAGAGCCAATTTGAGTATTGATGCGGACCTTATTTCGAAATCCTTAAAGACATAAAGTTGTAGATCTACTTCTCCTCTTTTCGGAACATCTTGATGAAAGTAATATGCACACAAGCCAATCATGTTTGATGATAAAGCATATACTTTGTAACAATCTTATTCATTTATTAATAAAAAGTATTAATTTATTAAAGGCTTTTAATTATCTACATGATGCTGTTTTATAATATGTGATAAACCCATAGTTTTAAGCAATGCTTTTAAAATAATGATGATGATCATTCTAATGAGATCTAAATTCTTAGAAAGCTTAAAACTAAAATAGTTCCCAATCATTGGATTACTAAATTGGGGATTAGTGAATCCGGATAGATTGGTACATACGTTGCTTGCTCATTGGATGAGGATGATTGATCTCATGATCATTTGTGTGGAGACACTAAAGCAAGTATGTAGGTGCTTATTAGAGAATAAGTTCATCGAACATTGGCTCGCTAAGGAATACCTAATGGAGTTTTATTTGCTGTCAATAGGAAT
This sequence comes from Panax quinquefolius, assembly GCA_020205615.1. NCBI lineage: Eukaryota > Viridiplantae > Streptophyta > Magnoliopsida > Apiales > Araliaceae > Panax > Panax quinquefolius. The sequence continues at coordinate 47,827,605 of CM035154.1, read as the reverse complement.
TCTTGTAGTGATAGTAGTACAAGTGATCCTTGGACTTGAGATCATCATAGTATCTTGTGTATGATGAGTTATACTTTGACTTATTCCTTAAGACCCTTAGAGTATATCAAAGGGTATGCTTGGGTATAATAAGTTGTACATGGAGATAATGTATGATCAATAAAGAATCTACCACTTCTAATAAAAGAAGAGAAATGTCCTATGTGATTCGATAAATGACAACCCAAAGAGTCCTTGGTTAAAGCGAATGAAATTAGAAAGGAGTTTCTAATTTGCATTATTTGGAGTTGTGCATTTAAGGATCGAAATACATATAATTAAATAAAATAAGACTTGATGAAGAATTCCATGTCTTATATTTAATTGGGACATTGTATGGTGGAAGGATTGAATTGCACGGTAACTATTTACTCAAAGGTTCTTTAATGATTAATGTTGAAATCTATATTATCCGGAAAGTCGTTGATCATTAGGAGGCTTATCCCTATTGTAAAATAAATATTATTTATTTAAATAAATTAATTGTTTAATTTATTTATTTAAATAAGATTAGAATTGTTCTAATTGATTTATTCACAAGGTTTAATATGGAGAACCTAAAGGGTCACACCATAAAAGGAAGAATAATTATTTAAGAAGTTAATGGCATAATCGTAATAATATGTTAAGTATATTTAATTTAATCTATGGTGATAGAATAAATTAAATAGCTTAATATTTATTATTTAATATTTTAGAAATATTAAATATAAATTAATAAGAGGAGTCTTATTAATATTATTACAATTATTATTATTTTAATTTCTAAAAGAGTTTAGGAATTAATTTAATATAAGTACTCTCATTTATTCCTAATAAGATTAGGAGAATAAATTAATTAAAAGAGTTTAATTAATTATCCCTAATAAGATTAGGGAGCTTAATTAATTAAATAAAACCCAATTCCTTAATTGTTAAGGTGGGTTGCCCACATTTATAAATAAGAGGAGTCTTATTATGGGGGTTGGGGGTTGTTGACTTTTACAACGACATAATTCCAATTTGTTGGAGAGTACGCCTTTTCTATAGAGATAGAAAACTAGGGTTGAGCCAATACCCCTTCTTCTTGAATTCCTACTCTTCTTTGGTGGATCACCTCTAGAGGCCAAACACATGGGTGGGTAACGTTGATCAAAGGAAGGAACCAAACCCGGTGGATTCAAGTTGAACGCAAAAGGATTTTGAGGTGAACTTGTGCCTGAGGAAGCTCGATCTTCAAGGGTATGATTTTATTCTTTATCTTTTCGTTTAATTAATAATTGTGCATAAAGGGTGATCCGGGTATATGGTTTGTAAATTTTTTAAACTCTGATTTTAAACGCTTCCGCTAATTTATGCAATTTGATTGCGCACATGAATATTACAAACCTAACAGTGGTATCAAAGCCAAACCTTTATGCGAATTATTAATTGTTTAATTTAATATATATGTTAATATGTGTTTAGAACAATTTTTTGGGCATAATTTTATTGTATAAAATTTATTAAAAAAAAAAAAGGTCATTGCATTTTCGTGGTAATGAGGATTTTTAAGGTGATTTTTTTTATTCATGTACGGAAATCAAAGGAGAAATCACGGATAACATATAAAAAAAAAAGTCAGGATAGCACGTGAACTTTTTTTTAGCCCAGGATTCATGGCTTCGGTTTATATATATATATATATATATATATATATATATATTATTCTTAATTATTATATAATTAAAATAAAAAGTTTATTTTAATTTTAAAATAAAAGGTTTATTTTAATATTAAAACATAAAGTTTTATTTTAATTTTAAATAATTTTATAATTAAAATAAAAGGTTTATTTTAATTTTAAAATAAAAGGTTTATTTTAATCTTAAAAATAAAAAGTTTATTTTAATTTTAAAATTAGAATTTCATGATAACTAATTAGAGTTGGAATTGGATTCCATGATAACTAATTGGAGTTGAAATTGGATTATATTTTTCCTTAAATAAAGGAGTTTATTTAGATATGAAATAAGATTTCATATTATTCAAAATAAAGGAGTTTATTTAGATATGAAATAAGATTTCATATTATTCAAAATAAAGGAGTTTATTTGTGCATAGAAAGAGAATCCTAATTTCCTTAAATAAAGGAGTTTATTTAGATATGAAATAAGATTTCATATTATTCAAAATAAAGGAGTTTATTTGTGAATAGGAAAGAAAATCCGTGTTTCCTTTAATAATTTTTTTTACATGGAATTGGATTCATAAGTAATTAAAATAAAAGAGTTTATTTTAATTAAAGATTTTTTTATTACATGGAATTGGATTCCATAATTAATTAAAATAAAAGAGTTTATTTTGATTAAAGATTTTGATTAAAATAAAATAGTTTATTTTATTTAAAATTGGATAAATTAAATTAAAATAGTTTTATTTTGATTTAAATTTGGATTAAAATAAAGGAGTTTATTTTGATTCAAAATTAGATTTTATACTAACTAATTTTGCCCATTAAATGATATCAATATATATATTAAATGTTTATTATTCATGAGATGAATGTTATTTATTGATGCATATGGTGATGTGTATGATAATAAATGGGATTGATTATGGACTATTGACCCAATATGATTGGATTTTATTTTAGTTGGATGCATGAATGTATGGGTTTTATTAAATGGGTCTCTGCGTACCTCGTCTTCTCTAATTTTTCTTAATGTAAATTCTATTCCTCCTATGTACTTCCCTCGATCATTGATCAAGGTTTGTATTTATTTTAAATAGTTTTGTAATAGGAATATTTAGAATTAATTTTGAAGAATTAGAGATCAAAGGAGTAAGGAGCGCGTGAAGACCCGTTTGTAATGGAGCCCGGGTTTAAATGTAATAGTTATATTTAAATATTAATTCTTGCACCCCTAAGGAGTTTGACCTTTTGGTTCACTTGGTGGCTCTAGTGAACCAAACTAGAATAAAAGTCCATAATCAATCCCGGGTAGAATATAGTATTCTATATGTGCATGCTTATATTATATATATTATATATTATGCAAACATGCTTCATATGTTTATTAATACGACGCGTATTTTATATATATATATGCATGCCGCTAAACAAGATGAGACAAATTTAATAATAAATCCTCAAATTTTTTTATATTAAGTCCTAAGCGTTCAAAGATATTTGGAATATCGAACGTCAGCTTTTCAAACATGATAAAATTAATAGAGTATTAAATATTTAATATGAGTTTGTTGTGTCACCACAAGGCAAGTATTAAGTATTTAAGATGTTAATTTATCACATTTGATGCTTATAAAGAAAATTGAACAATATTGTTTTGTTGTGTCACCACAAGGATGATATTTTCTTTTTTGAATATATGGAGTGCTAGGTCGGACTTAACTTGGATAATTTTGATTGGATGTGCCATCACTTGATCAAAATAATCTAAGAGGCAAAAGAAAAGGAGTTGCATAGTTGATGTAATTGACAAAAGTTGTCTACCTATTTATTTATATATAGTTTGTTGTGTCACCACAAGGCTATATACATTTGAAATGGGATCCTTATTCTCACTAGCAAATCTTTAATTAGATTTTGCCGAACTATATAAGTGAGGGTAATATAGTTTGAAGAAAATAGTGGGAGATACCAATTTAAAACAAGACCTAATTTATTTTGGTAATTAATAAAAGAATGTATGTTAAAATGTTGTTAAATACAAATTCATTTACAAAATTTTACAATGTCTTAATTACTATCATCTGCGAAAAATATATTAAATGTTATTTAACTGGACCGTATTAAATGGATTGGTTAAGGAATTTGAGAATAGTTCTCATAGCTGAAAAGCTATCTTATGTCCTTAATACGCCTATCCCTGCAATGGTTGCAAACAATGCCTCTGAGGAAGAGATTGCTACTTTTAGAAAGTGGCAAGATGATGCATGATTGGCTCAATGCATCATGCTCGCGCATCATATGAGTAACGAGCTTCACATGTCGATATAAAACTATGGATGCTCTTACTTATATTCCCGCACATCAAGTAGTTGATGGTGATGAAAGTAGGGACCGATAGATATCGGATATCTAAGGAGCTCTTCCGATCTAGAATGACCGATGACACTACAGTACAGATAAAAGTCCTTAACATTATCAATTTGATTGATCAATTAGGACAACGAGTTTTGTCATGGATGGAGAGTTGAGCCAAGATTTAATCTTGCACTCACTCCCGGACTCCTTTCACAATTGTTGTGAATTTTTCATATAAACAAGCTAGATATCAGCCTCGCTGATTTGCTTAACATGTTGAAAATGTTGAGAGTCACTTTCCAACCAAGAAAGACCAAGTCTTACTGGTAGGGGCCAAAGGATCTTCTGAAAAGAAGAAAGATTCAAAGAAGGTAAATGAAAAGGCAAAAACAAAGGATAATAAGAACAAAACAGATACGGATAGCAAAGGAGTTTGCTTCCACTGCAATAAGCATGGACAATGGAAAGAAACTGCGAGAAGCATCTTGCAGAGGCTAACCAAAGAAGCTTAGTGAAGTTTCGGTTACAATACTGTTTTTGTTCATGATTTAAAATAAATTTTTCTTTAAGTCAAGGTTCTACTTGGGTATTGGATACCGACTTTGGTTATCATAAATATAGATTTATGAAGGGACCAAGCAGAAGTAGAAAGCTGAACATAGATAAGTAATCCTATGTGTGGGAAATGAAGCAAAGGTTGTTGCATTAACCATAGAAACTTATAGTTTAGCAATGCCTACGGGCAAATCTATTAAGTCAATAAGTTGTTATTGTATTTCAGTTCTTGTTAGAAATATTATTTCTATTTTGTTGTTGGACAATAAAATTTTTGGTATTATAATTAAGAACAATTGTTGTTCTATTTATAATAATAATGTTTTGTATAGAACTGGAATATTACTTAATGGATTTTGTATACTTGACTTACGTGAAAAATATATTTTGCAAATTGAACAAACTAGTATAAGAAAAAGAGATGATCATTCAAAGAGTTGAATGTATGTATTTGTTGAAATACAAGTGTGAATTATTTGAAAGGTTCAAAGAATTCAGAAGTGAAACAAATTGGCAAAGTATTAAGATTTTTTGATTAGATCAAGGAATAAAAACTTGTGCAATAAGTTTCTAGATCATCTCAAAAGGATTTCTCATAATGGACACATCCTGATACGTAATAATTGATTGATGTATCTGAATGAAAAATCGTACCTTGTTGGACATGGTGCGGTCCATAATGATTTTACTGACATTTCAGTATCCTTCTGGGATAATGTCCTAGAAATGGTTGCATATCTCACGAAAATGGTAACCTCAAAATCCACCCCAAGACTCCATAAAAGTTATGGATGGGAGGATTCCTAATCTTAAGTATGTTAAGATAAGGGGTTGTCCAAACTTATGTGAAAAGGTTTCAAAGGATAAGCTTGGGACAAAATTTGACATGTCTGATTTGTGGGACATCCTAAAGTAAGTTTAGGGCATGTGTTCTATAATCCTATTTAGCAAAAGGTGTTTGTTTGCGAAAACACGCTTCTAAGATAAAGGTGTTTATCATTGAAAGGGCTAGTGGGAGGATAATAGATCTTGAAAAGTTCAAAAACCACAAAACACTATAAGTCAAATAAGAGGAACACGTAGATAGACCTATTGTACCACAACAAGAATCGTAAATCTGAATAAAATGCAAGAAGATACCTAGGAGGTATGGATTCATCATAGATGATGATGATGAGGTACGCATCATAGAAGATGATGATCCAGAGTTACATACGATGAGGTAAGAGTTTTAGTGTGTACAAAAGGGTCAGTGGGAGCGTCTTGAAATTTCTAGAATTATATGTTGATATACTACGGATGAGGAATTACATACCAATGCTACAATCAGTAAAGATAAAGTTGTCTAAACAATCCTCCATGAATGATTTGGGAAGAGTATCATTATTGGGGATGCAAATCTATAGATAGATTTAAAAGGATGCTCAACTTAACCCAAGGAACGTATATTCATTTGATGCTAAAGTCGTTTAGCATGGCAAACTCCAAGAGATGTCTCATGTTGATGAGCCATGGAGTGTATCTCTCTTAATAGTCCCCATAGACTCCAAAGAAGAGAGATTGCATGAGTGACAATCATGTATGCAATGAAATGTACGAGACCGATGTTGATCGGTCATATTCGAGAAGATCACCGTAAGGCGTTGAAAACATCTTAAAGTTCTTAACCCAAGCACTAAGGATGTGAGCATACATGGTGGGTCCGAATTAAAACTAGAGGGCTTTGAGACTCAAGTTTTCGAGACCAGACCAAGACGAATAGAAAATCCACTTTAAGGTAAAGTGTTACCTTGAACAGTGGTGTAGTGAATTGGAAAGGTTCCAAACGAATGAAAGAGTTCTTTGGTTTAGTGATAAAGACAAAGTATATAGCTATAAATGAAGTCGCAAGTTGATTGTTTGGATTAAAAGTTCATTCTGTAACTAGGAATAGTTCCTAAGTCTCATCTTGGATCTAAACATGTGTTGTGGCACTTTCATTTGATTATTAGAATCATTGAAAGATGGGAAATCACTATAGAGATAGTGGACTCTCAAGAACAACATTATATATCCATTAACTAAAGCTTATCCAACAGCAGGATAATCGTCACTTAGAGAAGAAGAGTATGAGTTACCATGATGATTGGCTTTAGTGCAAGTGGGAGATTGAAAGTAATATGCACACAAGCCAATCATGTTTGATGATAAAGCATATACTTTGTAACAATCTTATTCATTTATTAATAAAAAGTATTAATTTATTAAAGGCTTTTAATTATCTACATGATGCTGTTTTATAATATGTGATAAACCTATAGTTTTAAGCAATGCTTTTAAAATAATGATGATGATCATTCTAATGAGATCTAAATTCTTAGAAAGCTTAAAACTAAAATAGTTCCCAATCATTGGATTACTAAATTGGGGATTAGTGAATCCGGATAGATTGGTACATACGTTGCTTGCTCATTGGATGAGGATGATTGATCTCATGATCATTTGTGTGGAGACACTAAAGCAAGTATGTAGGTGCTTATTAGAGAATAAGTTCTTTGAGCATTGGCTCGCTAAGGAATACCTAATGGAGTTTTATTTGCTGTCAATAGGAATTCTGTAGTGATAGTAGTACAAGTGATCCTTGGACTTGAGATCATCATAGTATCTTGTGTATGATGAGTTATACTTTGACTTATTCCTTAAGACCCTTTAGGGTATATCAAAGGTATGCTTGGGTATAATAAGTTGTACATGGAGATAATGTATGATCAATAAAGAATCTACCACTTCTAATAAAAGAAGAGAAATGTCCTATGTGATTCGATAAATGACAACCCAAGAGTCCTTGGTTAAGGCGTAATGAAATTAGAAAGGAGTTTCTAATTTGCATTATTTGAGTTGTGCATTTAAGGATCGAAATACATATAATTAAATAAAATAAGACTTGGCGGTAATTCCATATCTTATATTTAATTGGGACATTATATGGTGGAAGGATTGAATTGTACTGCAGTAACTATTTACTCAAAGGTTCTTTAATGATTAATGTTGAAATCTATATTATCACGGAAAGTCGTTGATCATTAGGAGGCTTATCCTATTGTAGAATAAATATTATTTATTTAAATAAATTAATTGTTTAATTTATTTATTTAAATAAGATTAAATTGTTCTAATTGATTTATTCACAATAGGTTTAATATGGAGAACCTAAAGGGTCACACCATAAAAGGAAGAATAATTATTTAAGAAGTTAATGGCATAATCGTAATAATATGTTAAGTATATTTAATTTAATCTATGGTGATAGAATAAATTAAATAGCTTAATATTTATTATTTAATATTTTAGAAATATTAAATATAAATTAATAAGAGGAGTCTTATTAATATTATTACAATTATTATTATTTTAATTTCTAAAAGAGTTTAGGAATTAATTTAATATAAGTACTCTCATTTATTCCTAATAAGATTAGGAGAATAAATTAATTAAAAGAGTTTAATTAATTATCCCTAATAAGATTAGGGAGCTTAATTAATTAAATAAAACCCAATTCCTTAATTGTTAAGGTGGGTTGCCCACATTTATAAATAAGAGGAGTCTTATTATGGGGGTTGGGGGTTGTTGACTTTTACAACGACATAATTCCAATTTATTGGAGAGTACGCCTTTTCTATAGAGATAGAAAACTAGGGTTGAGCCAATACCCCTTCTTCTTGAATTCCTACTCTTCCTTGGTGGATCACCTCTAGAGGCCAAACACATGGGTGGGTAACGTTGATCAAAGGAAGGAACCAAACTCGGTGGATTCAAGTTGAACGCGAAAGGATTTGGAGGTGAACTTGTGCCTGAGGAAGCTCGATCTTCAAGGGTATGATTTTATTCTTTATCTTTTCGTTTAATTAATAATTGTGCATAAAGGGTGATCCGGGTATATGGTTTGTAAATTTTTTAAACTCTGCTTTTAAACGCTTCCGCTAATTTATGCAATTTGATTGCGCACATGAATATTACAAACCTAACACTTGAATCATCGAAATCGGAGTTCGGACGAAGAAGTTATGGCCATTTTTTCAAAGGACGTCAGAGCAGAAAATGTCAGAGAATGGGGCCATCGTCGGGGCGCCCAAACCAAAGCTAATTAGGGCGCCCAAACGAAGAAGTTATGGCCATTCTACAACTTTCATTCTTTACGTGTTTCGAAATAAGGTCCGCATCAATACTCAAATTGGCTCTGAAGTGACTGCTGTGTAAATGGCAAGCCGAAAATGCGAATTTAGACACTCCAAACGTCGATCCAAGTAACTTTTATCCCAATTCCTACAAAAAAACGTAAAACATGCATGAATAGACACAAACATTTAAAAACTATTCTAAAAGACTTGAGAACAACAATAAATTAAGTTCGAATGTATCCAATTCATGGGCATAAAACTCACTCATCAAAGGTCATGAAACCACAAAGTCTAACATGCTTGCTCTCTAAACATACAAGGTAGTTATAAAACTCATACTAGGCATGCTTGTGAGTATTCATAACTCATAGATAAATATTTCATATAGTTCTTGCACTTTGCAAACTTTAACAAATTTTAACAAATTTGGGTTTTATATAACCATTACATGCCCTTAGGCTTAACACATCATCCATGTCAAGTACTATAGCTTAGGACAATACTATAAGTAGGTTACCAAAAATCAGAGAGCAACTAAAATGTCCAGATCAAATCATCTGCTGGGCCTTGATTAGCCTTTGAGGTTAGGCTTAGGACTTGCATTTGTGTATGTCGTCCTTGGATAGACCAAAATTGAATATTTTCTTGTTTCAATCCAAACTTTAATACACATATACAGTTATACTTAACATGCATACACGTTATAGGTCTTTACATACTTGTATGACCACTTCAAGTTCAACCTTATATGTTAGGGACTTTAGTTTAGGATTTTCACGAAATCAAAACTAAATAGGGTTATATAATCGTGAGGTGTACTAATTAGACTTATGTTCTCATAAAGAGGTCAGATAATCTGTACTACATATGCTCATAAATATTCATATCTATTACTCATAGCTAGCATCGTTTAACACTTTAAAACATGCTTTAACCTCATGTTTGGTTCGCTTCCATTATGTTTAACATATACAACTTATGTTTAAAGACATAATGAATATAACATGGCATCTCGAGCCTTTAAAATCTAAATACTCATATAATGCAACCTAAGTTCAAAAACATGCTCGAGGTTGCCCTTGAAATCATTTTTCATGAATGATGCAATATAACACATATAAATTATATCTAGGGATATTATAGACATAACATGACTTATAAATCCTTTAGAATCTAGATATCCTTGTGATGCAACTAGATTTTAAAAATATGTTCAGGTTTGCTTTTGAAATTACTTTAAACTTGAACAATGCCACTCAACACATACAAGACAACTTCAAAGCTCTAAACATATGTAGTCAAGTCATGTTAATCATGCTTGCAAGATCAGAATGTATAGAAAGTAGCACTTATGCACCTTAGTTCTTTTATACTAAGTTTTCTTAAAAAAAAAATTCACACAAGGTCTAACGAGTTTGATTATGGTCAATGAAACCATGTACACTATAGCATGCTCATTTAGTGTAGAAATCAGTTATGTTAACATCTTTCCAAGTTCCAAATCTATATCTTGTAGCATTCATGTCTATTAGCTTACTATACTTGAAAATTTCTTTAACACAAGACTTAGAAAGTTTAGTCATGGATACGAACACCATAAACATTATACCATGCTCATTTACATCTGAAATCAATCATGTATGTCAACCACTAAGTTCAGAACTTGTAAAACATAAGTTTTAACAAAGTTTGTTTTCAAGACTTAAAGTCTTTATTAAAGGTCTTCTACCAAATCATATTGGACACTTCACATCAAATAAGGAAACTTTATAACACATGTCATACCTATTTCTCATGTATATATAAATCATAGAATCAAGTTAGCAACAATTTAACCCAACAGAAACCAAAATCTGGTTTTTGGGGAATTAAGCCTATTGTATTTGCACCCTAATATAAAGCTGGTAGCAATTGCGCCATCCCGAACAGACCCGAATATACTACTATTTTCTAGTGCGAAACAAAAGTTGGTTCTTTCTTAATAATCATTCTTAAACTCAGTCTTAGAGGTTCTATACAGGTATTCACCCTTCACTAATACTTTGATAACCCAATTCCAAATCAATTTATAAAAATCTAGTAGAATTTCCAAAATTTGTAAACTTTGAAATTAAGTTTCTAAAACAAGAGTTTACCTTCTGAAGAGCTTAGTTTCCTTAATTTCTTCCCTCTGAAATAGCTAGACTCTTATTTGAACAACAAACACTCACACTCTATTTCTCAGAACTTTAACAAACAATATAAACTATGTAAAACTGAGAATTAGAGCTGCTATTTAAAGAGTAAGGGTGGACTGGGTATTGGATTTTCATGGAAGATTGAAACCAGAGGGTGAAGGAAAAACACACAGGTTTACTAAGAGTTGCTCAACCACTCCCCATCAGCCATTGCCATAGCTAATGATTACAGACTTGGAAGTTACGTATTTGAGAGTGTAGGTTACTGTTCATTGTACCTTGCTCAACTGATGATCTTTAGATTACAACAACATGCTTCATTTTGGCTTAGTTAGTTACCTTAACTTCCAAATGTAATTTTAATGTACAATTTGTTACCATATTAGAAAAAATTAGGGAATATTTATGTACTCACATCATATAATCCATGTATTTTAAATACATGAAATAAAATAACGCAGTCAGGTATTATTGCCCGGGTAGTTCCATAATTATTTTTACTACTCTCAAATCCACATAATAACATTATTCAATATTAATGTTTATTTAAACATTTAATTTCCTTCCTAGTTTCTAGAATACACAAATATTTAATCATTTATGTATTAAAATTACATATGATTTCACTGTATACTAACTACCTGATTTTATTGCAATATACTCCTATTGTATGGTTTATTAATGTCACACATATCACATAAGTGTTCCATTTCTTTTCTATAGAAGAAAAATCACATTTTCCAATGGCCGTGGCGTGCCATTCGCTTGATTTGGGCTATTTGCTGGGAGGGTGCAATTGCTTGCGTTCCACAACGATTATGCCCGGTTTAGCTTCCAGCCAGTTCCAACGTTTATCGCCATACTAGTTTTACACGACATGAATTAATGTCCACATGATTGATATTGCAAATCTAAGAGTGTATTCGTTCCGTATGTGAAATCACATATTCTTACCCGATTAATCTTCCTAATTCTCTTTTAACTCACTTAGTGAATTTACTCATTTCACATTATGTTACACATAATCCTTAATTCACCATTTATGACCTTTATACGAGTCCTTAGTATATATTTCATGAAATCACACTATCACAACTTACTCAGAGATTTTCCACTGAGACCGGTAGCAATTCCGTGATCCAGACTTGAAATGGCGCGGTGTGCCATACACAAAATCGAGGCGCAACAAGTTACGCCTTAAGAGAAAAAAGACCTACACTTCAAAATACTTAACATGTGACGCCCCCAAAAAAGGTATACATCACCCATCTTGAGTCACCAAATACATGGTACAAAATACAAATAAAAACTTAATTATACAACTATCATGTAAAATACGACAAAATATATACTGTGAGTTTTAATACAAATATTGTCATCTAGACAATATCCACACTCAATGGAGTCCTCATTACATTTATTATCACACTATTTTATAGAATAGTGAGGACAACTATAACACCATCTCGGACCATCACTCCATTCCCCGACTAGTCCCGGCTATGTTCTCATTTCCTGAAGAGAACAATGAAAGCAAAAGGGTAAGCTGAACTAGCCCAGTAAGAAATATTATGACTAAGATAATGGAGGATAAATTATCACTAGCCTTCAACAATGTTAAACTGATAAAATACAATAGACATCAAGTTTAACTGCAGCGGAATAAGCAAACCATTAGAAGAGTCAAGTAGAGGATGATATCTACTATCCTCTATAATTTAAGAATGTTTTCATCAATTTTTATCGCTGAGACACAACTAAATAAATAAACCACGTCATCGAATCATCCATGCACTACGAGCCAAGGATATTCATTAAATCATCAATGGTCATGACTATACCAAATAACCCCTGGTCATAATCATACCAAAAACTGTCCATCAATGCACTACAGGCCATTGAGGACTTTTACCACTTCGTTTATAACATTATAGGTCATGATTACACCGAATGTTCCTTGGTTATAATCATACCAAGTCCATCTCTGCACGTAAGCCAAAGATATACAACTATAAAACCAATAATAAACAGTCCATCTTTGCACGTAAGCCAAAGATATACAATTCAATAATCAACAATCCATCTTTGCACGTAAGCCAAAGATATACAATTCAATAATCAACAGTCCATCTTTGCACGTAAGTCAAAGATAACTTTCATCACCATATGAGCATGAAGATGATGACAATGATATAAGCATTAACCAAACGAAAACATAGATAAATATTAAAGACTTTAAATTTATCCAAATATTATCAACCACTTAATAAACATATAATATAATATTATTAATATTATAACAATATTTTAATCACTTCTTAAACTTATAAATAATTTATTTCAATTGTTTACACTTTACCAAATAATGCATTTAATCATTCAAAAATGTCATACTCATAAGATTTCATCACCAATGATCGAATCCCTTATCAAAAATCTATATATACCCTATATAGGATTCCCAAGCCATAAAATCCTATTTTTCCAATTTTGTTACTTCACGTGACATATTTAATTCATTTACTCATAACTAGTTCATTTTCATGAAAATTACCAAATCAGTCCCAAATATATTTCTTTTCTGGGATTTAGCAAAATATAGTCAATATTGAACATATATTTTTCTCGTAATTTTTAAAATTCATTTACTATTTTTCATATGGCCAAAATTTTTAAATATTTAGACATTTATCATAAATTTTACCTTTGTCCAAAAAATTTGAAATTTACAGGGTATACTCCTGTTATATACATGTACTCCCAATAAAATTTTCACCAATTTTGGAGTTAACTCAAGGAGTTATAAGGGTTTACTTTTAAAATAGTCTTTTCCCATAAAATCCATAACTCTTAATCTATACATCCAAAAATCGCCATCTTTGGACACAGTATAGAAAACTCATCAAATTATCATTTTAAATTTTTCCAGAATTTTTGAGGGTTAGAAAAATTTCGAAACTGCAAATAGATTTTCACCCGCCATGCGGTAATCCACGTAAACATATCATTTTCACAATTTAATAAGGAATGAATACCAAGGATCATTCACCATGCATGTGGTAATCCACATAGATAGGTTATTCCATCAGAATAATAAAGAATGGAATAACAGAAGAATTCACTATGCATGCGATAGATCGCACAAACATGTTATTCCCAACAGAATAATAAATAATGGAACGTCGAGTGCGTAAAGAATGGAAACGCACATACTGAGGATATTAAGACGAGAATAATAAAGAATGGAACCAGGTCATGCGTAAACGCACAAACATGATATTCCGATATAATAATAAAGAATGGAATAATAGAAGAATTTCACCATGTATGCAATACTTCGCATAGACAGGTTATTCCAACATAATAATAAAGAATGGAATAACAGAAGAATTTCACCATGTATACGGTAGTCCTCGTATACAGGTTATTCCAACAGAATAATAAGGAATGGAATAACAATAGCTCTCTTCATGAATACGAAAGAAATAATACCCCTTATCTTAGAATAAAGCTGGATATTGGAATACAGAGGTAGCAGACTTCTCTTCTTCTTTCTTTTTATAATATCTCTCTATAATAATTGCTCTAAAGCTTTAGTGAATTGGTGAGAAATGAAGGAAGAATGAGCTTCTATTTATAGGAAAATATAGTTTTGATAATTGCACGTTTTGGGGATCGAAATATTACAGTACAATACCTCCAACTTTTCTTTCATTTTTAATTTAGTCCTGCAAGTATTATCAAACTTGCACCACCTCCCCTAATAGTAAATAATGTGAATCATTAGTTCAATCATGTAAATCAATAGTTATAATCATGTGAAAATACGAATTACAATATAGTACCTCCATCTATACCTCCATTTTTAACTTAGTCATTCAAGTATTATCAATCTTGCACCAACTCTCCTAATAGTACAAGAATGTGATTCAATAGTACACACATGTGAACAAATAGTTATATAAGCATGTGAATTAGTAGCAATTAATTGCTCATTTACCCGATTAATTACCCGATTTATCAATATAACCCCCAGACATCAATTATCATCGGAATAGATGTCGATTTCCACTAACACTAATAATCCCAACACAATGGAACTATCAATTTCATCTTTAATCAAACGCGAACTTATTCATCATTAATATTATAACTCACAATATTTAACAACCAGGTCGTTCCCAGGAAAGAGGGGGCTCTCCGATAAGGATTTCTCTTTATTGGCGTGCAATTAGATGACCAAACCTCTCCTTGACAAAACTTCTAGACATTGTAAATATTGCAATTTAATAATATGAATAACTTTGTCGTCTCAATTATTGACTTAATAATATATCATAAATTATGTAGATGATACTGTGACAATAATCGAATCAATAATATGAGAGATATGATGCAGTAATTACTATAGCAGTAATTGAGTATAACTGAGTGACTTCTCACGTAAGCATAAATTATCAATACCGTGTGCTACTATGCAACCACGCGTATTACTGTACTTTTACTACCGGGTAGTTCAATAGTTTTAACGGTAACACTTTCGCCGTTATTTTTATAAAAATATAATTATGTCATTTTCTAACTGAGACAATACTTCCGATGTGGGGTTCACCAATGATTGTGCCATCGTACGGATATTCCCCGACAAAAAGAATATTCCCCGACCAATCAAATATTATATAACCACTTGCTTACTTTGCAAAATTTATAAATATTACCCACAACTATAACATTATATCAAATCCACACCATAATATTCAAAAAATATTTTGAGAAATTTAAATCTTTATTCATAAAATTTGGGATCCCATAATCTCCCCTCCTTATGAAATTTCGCCCTCAAAATTTACGTCTACATGCACACGGTATCTTAGAAGAGATGAGGATACCTTGACTTCATTTCAGATTCTAACTCTTGAGGTATAACCTTTGAGTGTTGAATACGATCCTTCTTATCCAAGATTTTAACACGTATGTCCTCATACGTTAAATCTTCTGCTATCTCATCTAGTTCTAAGTTAATAATGTGGTTCGGGTCATCCACATATTTACGTAACATCGATACATGAAAAACATTATGAACACGCGACATACTTGGTTGTAAAATGAGTCTATAGGCCATAATTCCTACTCGATCAAGGATTTCAAATGGGCCAATAAAATCGAGGGTTGAGATAACGCCTTCTTGAACCTTCTTCTTCACATTCATCAGATTCGGGTGTGTAGCTTGAGCGGCTTTAACTTTATCGATTAAAGTCGATTCTACTCGTATATTCGTTATCCTCACGTGGGTCCCTAGAATCTTTTACTATATCTTCATCATTTGTAAGTTATACGAAATGGGTTTTTGTGTTAACAACATCGCACTCGTAAATGCATACGATCTTCTACTCAACGCGTCAGCTACCACATTCGCTCTTCCACGATGATATTGAATGATATAATCGTAATCTTCAATAGCTCGAGCCAACGTCTTTGGCACATTATACGATCTTTTTAGGTAAAGAAATATTTGAGGGTTTTAGAAATGGGTTTTGTACTCGGGTCAATACAAATTTCGATTTCACACTCTAGGGGTAAGCTAAGAAGTTCTTTGAGAATACATCAGAAAATTTATTAACGATAGAAATATCATTTAAAACGGCGACTCTCATCCAAGACTTGGATAGCACATGAAGTTAATGTTTCTACTAACGAAGTTTCAACCAATAAGTCAAAGTCTAACTTCTTTAGAGTTAAATTTAAACGTTGAGCGCAAGTAAGAGTGATAAAATAATGGGTAGAACCGGTATCTAATAATGTATAGACTTCGTAGGAATTTATAATTAACTGACCCGTGCTAACTTCGTTCGGGTTACTCGTTTTTTGAGAAGTCACAAAAAATGCTCTCCCTGAAACGATCTGCTTTGTTTTGTCCATATTCGCCTTTGGTGCCATCTTCCCAGCTGGACTTGACTTTGGTGCATGATAAAATTGGGCTAGGTCACCTTCTTTTCCACAATTGTAATATTCTTTGGACTGCATTATGTAGTTTGGACTGATATGTCCCTCCCCTCCGCATTTGAAGCATACAATTGGTGGTCGTTCTCCTTTCTTGAAAACGGGTGTTGGTGCTGCTGTCTTTCCATCATTGTTGAACCTTCTCTTTTTGAAATTTTAACTCCTATTATCTTGGCCATGATTACCACCGAAGTGGTTACCATTCTTGGCATGATAATTTCCCCCACGATGGTTATCATTGTTACGATGGCCGTTGCTTAGAATACGACGATTATTATCGTTGCCTTTTGGTTGGGCTGGTTCATTATCGTGCTCCAATAACTGAGCCCTATTCAGTACATCTGATTACAAACACAATTTGTGAGAAATGAGGTATTAATGTATATCGGGTTTCAAACCTCTTAGAAACATTCTCTCCTCATTATCGACCAAATGGGATGTACACCGGGATAACTCTGCAAATTTAGCCTCGTATTGCGACACGGTCATATTTTTTTGCTCCAACTTGATAAACTCCACCTTTTTCATGTGACGAATACCTTCAGGAAAGTACTTGTCGTTGAACAGCTCTTGGAACTTCTCCCTTGACATCTTGAGTTCGTCAGACTGGGTACATTTTATAGATTCCCACCAGTAATCTGCCTCTTCACGCAACATAAAGGTGGCGAAGGGAACCTTTTGATTCTCTAAGAATCCTAAGACATCAAATATCTTGGTTATCTGCTTTAACCACGTCTCCGCCTTAAGTGGTTTTAGCTTTCCCAAAAACTCTGGTGGAACCAGCTCCTTGAACTACTTAGCGGTGACCGACCGTGGGTTGCCATTTTTTCCACCTATATTTTGAAAAGGAGTCACTCTTACCTGATGTTGCATGAATTGCATAAAGCCTCTGAACATCCCATCGTTCATCATCTGATCGGTGTTGTTATTTACCTGAGGATTATTATCTTCCTGTTGCACATTATCCTGGGTATTGATCGTTGGTGACTCAATGGTCTCATGTTCTTCATTGCTGATCTCAACATTTTCAGATGCCATTTTCAAACACTGTTACAAAACAAGGGTTAATTGACATATCACATATTATCACTATACTCTGACCAACCAATTAAATACCAAATAAACTTAGGTAGGTCATACTAGAGAAGGAATTCTCCGTCTCTCCCCTCCTAGTTCTTGTCTCACATCTCAGCCAGGGATCATATCCCTAAGCTTTGATACCAACTGTGTCGCCCCCAAAATAGGTATACATCACCCAACTTGAGTAGCCAAATACATGGTACAAAATACAAATAAAAACTTAATTGTACAACTGTCGTGTAAAATACGAGAAAACATATGCTGTGAGTTTTAATACAAATATTGTCATCTAGACAATATCCACACTCAATGGAGTCCTCATTACATTTATTATCACAATATTTTATAAAATAGTGAGGACTACTATGACACCATCTCGGATCATCACTCCGTTCCCCGACTAGTCCCGGCTACGTTCTCATTTCCAGAAGAGAACAATGAATGCAAAAGGGTGAGCTTAACTAGCCCAGTAAGAAATATTATAACTAAGATAATGCAGGATAAATTATCATTAGCCTTCAACAATGTTAAACTGATAATATACAATAGACATCAAGTTAAACTGGAGCGAAATAAGCAATCCATTAGAAGAGTCAAATAGAGCATGATATCTACTATCTTCTATAATTTAAAAATGTTTTCAACAATTTTTATCGTTGAGACTCGGCTAAATAAATAAACCACGCCATCGAATCATCCCTGCACTACGGGCCAAGGATATTCATTAAATCATCAATGGTCATGACTATACCGAATAACCCCTGGTCATAATCATACCAAAAATTGTTCATAAATGCACTATAGGCCATTGAGGACTTTTACCACATCGTTTATAACATTATAGGTCATGATTACACCGAATCATCCCTGGTCATAATCATATCAAGTCCATCTTTGCACGTAATCTAAAGATATATAACTATAAAACCAATAATAAACAGTCCATCTTTGCACATAAGCCAAAGATATACAATTCAATAATCAACATTCCATCTTTGCATGTAAGCCAAAGATATACAATTCAATAATCAACAGTCCATCTTTGCACGTAAGTCAAAGATAACTTTCATCACTATATGAGCATGAGGATGATGGCAATGATATAAGCATTAACCAAACGAAAACAAGGATATATATTAAAGACTTTAAATTTATCCAAATATTATTAACTACTTAGTAAACTTATAATCTAATATTATTAATATTATAAAAATAATTTAATCACTTCTTAAACTAATAAATAATTTATTTCAATTGTTTACACTTTTACCAAATAATACATTTAATCATTCAAAAATGCCATACTCATAAGATTTCATCACCAATAATCAAATCCCTTATCAAATATCTGCAAATACCCTATATAGGATTCCCAAGCCATAAAATCCTATTTTTCCAATTTTGTTACTTCACATAACATATTTAATTCAGTTACTCATAACTAGTTTATTTTCATGAAAAATACCAAATCCGTCCCAAAAATATTTCTTTTCTAAGATTTAGCATAATATAGTCCCATATTGAACATAAATTTTTCTCGGAATTTTTAAAATTCATTTACTATTTTTCATATGGCCAAAATCGTCGAAAATTTAGACACTTATCATAAATTGTACCTTTGTCCAAAAATTTCAAAATTTACATGGTATACTCCTGTTATATACATGTACTCCCAATAAAAATTTCACCAATTTTGGAGTTAACCACAAGGAGTTATAAGGGTTTACTTTTAAAATAGTCTTTTCCCATAAAATCCATAACTCTTAATCTATACATCCAAAAATCGCCATCTTTGGACATAGTATAGAAAACTCATCAAATTATCATTTCAAATTTTTCCAGAATTTTTGAGGGTCAGAAAAATTTCAAAACTGCAAATGGATTTTCACCCGCCATGCGGTAATCCACGTAAACAGATCATTTCCACAATTTAATATGGAATGAATACAAAGGATCATTCACCATGCATGTTGTAATCCATATAGACAGGTTATTCCAAAAGAATAATAAAGAAAGGAATAACAGAAGAATTCACCATGCATGCGATAGATCACACAGATAGGTTATTCCCAACAGAATAATAAATAATGGAACCAGGTCATGCGTAAACTCATAGACAGGATATTCTGTCAGAATAATAAAGAATGGAACCAAGTCATGCATAAACGCATAGACATGATATTCCGACAGAATAATAAAGAATGGAATAATAGAAGAATTTCACCATGTATGCGGTACTTCGCATAAACAGGTTATTCCAAAATAACAATAAAGAATGGAATAACAGAAGAATTTCACCATGTATACGGTAGTCCGCGTATACAGGTTATTCCAACAGAATAATAAGGAATGGAATAACAATATCTCTCTTCATGAATACGAAAGAAATAATACCCATTATCTTAGAATAAAGCTGGATACTGGAATAGAGAGGTAACAGACTTCTCTTCTTCTTTCTTTTTATAATTTCTCTCTATAATAATTGCTCTAAAGCTTTAGTTATTTTGTGAGAAATGAAGGAAGAATGAGCTTCTATTAATAGGAAAATATAGTTTTGATAATTGCACGTTTTGGGGATCGAAATATTACAGTACAATACCTCCAACTTTTTTTTCATTTTTAATTTAGTCCTGCAAGTATTATCAAACTTGCACCACCTCCCCTAATAGTAAATAATGTAAATCAATAGTTTAATCATGTGAATCAATAGTTATAATCATGTGAAAATACGAATTACAGTATAGTATCTCCATCTATACCTCCATTTTTAACTTAGTCATGCAAGTATTATCAATCTTGCTCCAACTCTCCTAATAGTACAAGAATGTGATTCAATAGTACACACATGTGAACAAATAGTTATATAAGTATGTGAATTAGTAGCAATTAATTGCTCATTTACCCGATTAATTACCCGATTTATCAATATAACCCCCAAACATCAATTATCATCGGAATAGATGTCGATTTCCACTAACACTAATAATCCCAACACAATGGAACTATCAATTTCATCTTTAATTAAACACGAACTTATTCATCATTAATATTATAACTCACAATATTTAACAACCAGGTCGTTCCCAGGAAAGAGGGGGCTTTCTGATAATGATTTCTCTTTATTGGCGTACAATTAGATGACCAAACCTCATCTTGACAAAACTTCTAGACATTGTAAATATTGCAATTTAATAATATGGATAACTTTGTCGTCTCAATTATTGACTTATTAATATATCATAAATTATGTAGATGATACTGTGACAATAATCGAATCAATAATATGAGAGATATGATGTAGTAATTACTATAGCAGTAATTGAGTATAACTGAGTGACTTCTCACGTAAGCATAAATAATCAATACCGTGTGCTACTATGCAACCACGCGTATTACTGTACTTTTACTACCGGGTAGTTCAATAGTTTTAACGGTAACACTTTCGCCGCTATTTTTATAAAAAGATAATCCTGTCGTTTTCTAACTAAGACAATAATTCTGTTGCGGGGTCCACCAATGATTGTGCAATCGTACGGATATTCCCTGACAAAAAGAATATTCCCCGACCAATCGAATATTATATAACCACTTGCTTACTTTGCAAAATTTATAAATATTACCCACAACTATAACATTATATCAAATCCACACCATAATATTCAAAAAAATATTTTCGAGAAATTTAAATCTTTATTCATAAAATTTGGGGTCTCATAATCTCCCATCCTTATGAAATTTCGCCCTCAAAATTTACGTACATACCTGGTATGCCGAAGAGATGAGGATACCTTGACTTCATTTCAGATTCTAACTCTTGAGGTATAACCTTTGAGTGTTGAATACGATCCTTCTTATCTAATATTTTAACACGTATCTCCTCATACGTTAAATCTTCTGCTATCTCATCTAGTTCTAATTTAATAATGTGGTTCGGACCATCCACATATTTACGTAACATCAATACATGAAAAACATTATGAACACGCGACATACTTGGCGGTAAAACGAGTCTATAGGCCATAGTTCCTACTCGATCAAGGATTTCAAATGGGACAATAAAATTGAGGGTTGAGATAACGCCTTCTTGAACCTTCTTCTCCACATTCATCAGATTCAGGTGTGTAGCTTGAGCGGCTTTAACTTTATCGATTAAAGTCGATTCTACTCGTATATTCGTTATCTTCACGTGGGTCCCTAAAATATTTTACTCTATCTTCATCATTTGTAAGTTATACGAAATGGGTTTTTGTGTTAACAACATGGCACTCGTAAATGCATACAATCTTCTACTCAATGCGTCAGCTACCACGTTCGCTCTTCCACGATGATATTGAATGGTATAATCGTAATCTTCAACAGCTCGAGCCAACGTCTTTGGCATATTATACGATCGTTTTAGGTAAAGAAATATTTGTGGGTTTTAGAAATGGGTTTTGTACTCGGGTCAATACAAAATTCAATTTCACACTCTAGGAGTAAGCTAAGAAGTTCTTTGAGAATACGTCAGGAAATTTATTAACGATAGAAATATCATTTAAAAATGGTGACTCTCATCCAAGACTTGGATAGCACATGAAGTTAATGTTTCTACTAACGAAGTTTCAACCAATAAGTCAAAGTCTAACTTCTTTAGAGTTAAATTTAAACGTTGAGCGCAAGTAAGAGTGATAAATTAATGGGTAGAACCGGTATCTAATAATGTATAAACTTCGCAGGAATTTATAATTAACAAACCCGTGCTAACTTCGTTCGGGTTACTCGCTTTTTGAGAAGTCACGAAAAACGCTCTCCCTGAAACCATCGACTTTGTTTTGTCTATATCCGCCTTTGGTGCCATCGTCCCTGCTGGACTTGAATTTGGTGCACGACAAAATCGGGCTAGGTGACCTTCTTTTCCACAATTGTAACATGCTTTGGACTGCATCATGTAGTTTGGACTAATATGTCCCTCCCCTCCGCATTTGAAGCATACAATTGGTGGTCGTTCTCCTTCCTTGAAAACGGGTGTTGGTACTGCTGTCTTTCCATCGTTGTTGAACCTTCTCTTTTTGAAATTTCCACTCCTATTATCTTGGCCATGATTACCACCGAAGTGGTTACCATTCTTGGCATGATAATTTCCCCCACGATGGTTATCATTGTTCTGATGGCCGTTGCCACCGGTACGATTATTATTGTTGCCTTTTGGTTGGGCTGGTTCATTATCGTGCTCCAATAACTGAGCCCTATTTAGTACATCTGATTACAAACACAATTTGTGAGAAATGAGGTATTAATGTATATCGGGTTTCAAACCTCTTAGAAACATTCTCTCCTCATTATCGACCAAATGGGATGTACACCGGGATAACTCCGCAAATTTAGCCTCGTATTGCGACACGGTCATATTTTTTTGCTCAAACTTGATAAACTCCACCTCTTTCATGTGATGAATACCTTCAGGAAAGTACTTGTCATTGAACAGCTCTTGGAACTTGTCCCTTGACATCTTAAGTTCGTCAGACTGGGTACATTTTATAGATTCCCACCAGTAATCTGCCTCTTCACGCAACATAAAGGTGGCGAAGGGAACCTTTTGATTCTCTAAGAATCCCAAGACATCAAATATCTTGGTTATCTGCTTTAACCACGGCTCCGCCTTAAGTGGTTTTAGCTTTCCCAAAAACTCTGGTGGTTGACTCCTTGAAGCCCGCTTAGGTGATCAGTAGTGGGTTGCCATTTTTTCCACCTATATTTTGAACAGGAGTCACTCTTACCTGATGTTGCATGAATTGCATAAAGCCTCTAAACATCCCATCGTTCATCATCTGATCGGTGTTGTTATTTACCTGAGGATTATTATCTTCCTGTTGCACATTATCCTGGGTATTGATCGTTGGTGACTCAACGGTCTCATTTGCTTCATTGCTGATCTCAATATTTTTAGATGCCATTTTCAAACACTGTCACAAAACAAGGGTTAATTGATATATCACATATTATCCATATACTCTGACCGACTAATTAAATACCAAATAAACTTAGGTAGGTTATATTAGCGAAGGAATTCTCCATCTCTCCCCTCCTCGTTCTTGTCTCACATCTCAGCCAGAGATCATATCCCTAAGCTTTGATACCAACTGTGACGCCCCCAAAATAGGTATACATCACCCAACTTGAGTAGCCAAATACATGGTACAAAATACAAATAAAAACTTAATTATACAACTATCGTGTAAAATACGAGAAAACATATGCTGTGAGTTTTAATACAAATATTGTCATCTAGACAATATCCACACTCAATGGAGTCCTCATTACATTTATTATCACAATATTTTATAAAATAGTGAGGAATACTATGACACCATCTCGGACCATCACTCCGTTCCCCGACTAGTCCCGGCTACGTTCTTATTTCCTGAAGAGAACAATGAAAGCAAAATGGTGAGCTCAACTAGCCTAGTAAGAAATATTATGACTAAGATAATGCAGGATAAATTATCATTAGCCTTCAACAATGTTAAATTGATAAAATACAATAGACATCAAGTTTAACTGCAGCGAAATAAGCAATCCATTAGAAGAGTCAAGTAGAGCATGATATCTACTATCTTCTATAATTTAAAAATGTTTTCATCAATTTTTATCACTGAGACTCGGCTAAATAAATAAACCACGTCATCGAATCATCCCTGCACTACGGGCCAAGGATATTCATTAAATCATCAATAGTCATGACTATATCGAATAACCCCTGGTCATAATCATACCAAAAACTGTTCATCAATGCACTACAGGCCATTGAGGAATTTTTGCCACATCGTGTATAACATTATAGGTCATGATTACACCGAATGATCCCTGGTCATAATCATACCAAGTCCATCTCTGCACGTAAGCCAAAGATATACAACTATAAAATCAATAATAAACAGTCCATCTTTGCACATAAGCCAAAGATATACAATTCAATAATCAACATTCCATCTTTGCACGTAAGCCAAAGATATACAATTCAATAATCAACAGTCCATCTTTGAACGTAAGTCAAAGATAACTTTCATCACTATATGAGCATGAGGATGATGGCAATGATATAAGCATTAACCAAACGAAAACAAGGATAAATATTAAAGACTTTAAATTTATCCAAATATTATCAACCACTTAATAAACTTATAATCTAATATTATTAATATTATAACAATATTTTAATCACTTCTTAAACTTATAAACAATTTATTTCAATTGTTTACACTTTACCAAATAATACATTTAATCATTCAAAAATGCCATACTCATAAGATTTCATCACCAATGATCAAATCCCTTATCAAAAATCTGCATATACCCTATATAGGATTCCCAAGCCATAAAATTCTATTTTTCCAATTTTGTTACTTCACGTAACATATTTAATTCATTTACTCATAACTAGTTCATTTTCATGAAAAATACCAAATTCGTCCCAAAAATATTTCTTTTCAGGGATTTAGCAGAATATAGTCCCATATTGAACATATATTTTTCTCGGAATTTTTAAAATTCATTTACTATTTTTCATATAGCCAAAATCGCCGAAAATTTAGACATTTATCATAAATTGTACCTTTGTCCAAAAATTTCAAAATTTACAGGGTATACTCCTGTTATATACATGTACTCCCAATAAAAATTTTACCAATTTTGGAGTTAACCACAAGGAGTTATAAGGGTTTACTTTTAAAATAGTCTTTTCCCATAAAATCCATAACTCTTAATCTATACATCCAAAAATCGCCATCTTTGGACACAGTATAGAAAACTCATCAAATTATCATTTCAAATTTTTCCAGAATTTTTGAGGGTCAGAAAAATTTCGAAACTACAAATGGATTTTCACCTGCCATGCGGCAATCCACGTAAACAAATAATTTTCACAATTTAATAAGGAATGAATACAAAGGATCATTCACCATGCATGTGGTAATCCATATAGACAAGTTATTCCAACAGAATAATAAAGAATGGAATAACAGAAGAATTCACCATGCATGCGATAGATCACACAGATAGGTTATTCCCAACAGAATAATAAATAATGGAACGGTCGTGCGTAGCGCTTGCAGACGGGATATTAAAACGAATAATAAAGAATGGAACCAAGTCATGCGTAAACGCATAGACAGGATATTTCGACAGAATAATAAAGAATGGAATAATAGAAGAATTTCACCATGTATGCGGCACTTCGCATAGACAGGTTATTCCAACATAACAATAAAGAATGGAATAATAGAAGAATTTCACCATTTATACGGTAGTTCGCGTATACAGGTTATTCCAACAGAATAATAAGGAATGGAATAACAATAGCTCTCTTAATGAATACGAAAAAAATAATACCCATTATCTTAGAATAATGCTGGATACTGGAATAGAGAGGTAACAGACTTCTCTTCATCTTTCTTTTTATAATTTCTCTCTATAATAATTGCTCTAAAGCTTTAGTGAATTGGTGAGAAATGAAGGAAGAATGAGCTTCTATTTATAGGAAAAAATAGTTTTGATAATTACACGTTTTGGGGATCGAAATATTACAGTACAATACCTCCAACTTTTCTTTCATTTTTAATTTAGTCCTGCAAGTATTATCAAACTTATACCACCTCCCCTAATAGTAAATAATGTGAATCAATAGTTCAATCATGTGAAACTACGAATTACAGTATAGTACCTCCATCTATACCTCCATTTTTAACTTGGTCATGCAAGTATTATCAATCTTGCACCAACTCTCCTAATAGTACAAGAATGTGATTCAATAGTACACACATGTGAACAAATAGTTATATAAGCATGTGAATTAGTAGCAATTAATTGCTCATTTACCCGATTTATCAATATAACCCCCAGACATCAATTATCATCGGAATAGATGTCGATTTCCACTAACACTAATAATCCCAACACAATGGAACTATCAATTTCATCTTTAATTAAACACGAACTTATTCATCATTAATATTATAACTCACAATATTTAACAACCAGGACGTTCCCAGGAAAGAGGGGCTTTCCGATAAGGATTTCTCTTTATTGGCGTGCAATTAGATGACCAAACCTCATCTAGACAAAACTTCTAGACATTATAAATATTGCAATTTAATAATATGGATAACTTTGTCATCTCAATTATTGACTTAATAATATATCATAAATTATGTAGATGATACTGTGACAATAATAGAATCAATAATATGAGAGATATGATGCAGTAATTACTGTAGCAGTAATTGAGTATAACTGAGTGACTTCTCACGTAAGCATAAATAATCAATAGCGTGTGCTACTATGCAACCACGCGTATTACTGTACTTTTACTACTGGGTAGTTCAATGGTTTTAACGGTAACACTTTCGCCGTTATTTTTATAAAAAGATAATCCTGTCATTTTTTAACTAAGACAATACTTCTGTTGCGGGGTCCACGAATGATTGTGCCATCGTACGGATATTCCCCAACAAAAAGAATATTCCCCGACCAATCGAATATTATATAACCACTTGCTTACTTTGCAAAATTTATAAATATTACCCACAACTATAACATTATATCAAATCCAAACCATAATATTCAAAAAAATATTTCGAGAAATTTAAATCTTTATTCATAAAATTTGGGGTCTCATAATCTCCCCTCCTTATGAAATTTTGCCCTCGAAATTTACGTCACATTACTGGTATCTTAGAAGAGATGAGGATACCTTGACTTCATTTCAGATTCTAACTCTTGAGGTATAACCTTTGAGTGTTGAATACGATCCTTCTTATCCAAGATTTTAACACGTATGTCCTCATACGTTAAATCTTCTGCTATCTCATCTAGTTCTAATTTAATAATGTGGTTCGGGTCATCCACATATTTACGTAACATCAATAGGTGAAAAACATTATGAACACGCGATATACTTGGCAGTAAAATGAGTCTATAGGCCATAGTTCCTACTCGATCAAGGATTTCAAATGGGCCAATCAAATCGAGGGTTGAGATAACGCCTTCTTGAACCTTCTTCTTCACATTCATCAGATTCGGGTGTGTAGCTTGAGCGGCTTTTACTTTATCGATTAAAGTCAATTCTACTCGTATATTTGTTATCTTCACGTGGGTCCCTAGAATCTTTTACTCTATCTTCATCATTTGTAAGTTATACAAAATGGGTTTTTGTGATAACAACATCGCACTCGTAAATGCATACTATCTTCTACTCAACGCGTCAGCTACCACGTTCGCTCTTCCACGATGATATTGAATGGTATAATCGTAATCTTCAACTGCTCGAGCCAACGTCTTTGGCACATTATACGATCGTTTTTGGTAAAGAAAAATTTGTGGGTTTTAGAAATGGGTTTTGTACTCGGGTCAATACAAATTTCGATTTCACACTCTAGGGGTAAGCTAAGAAGTTCTTTGAGAATACGTCAGGAAATTTATTAATGATAGAAATATCATTTAAAACGGCGACTCTCATCCAAGACTTGGATAGCACATGAAGTTAATGTTTCTACTAACGAAGTTTCAACCAATAAGTCAAAGTCTAACTTCTTTAGAGTTAAATTTAAACGTTGAGCGCAAGTAAGAGTGATAAAATAATGGGTAGAACCGGTATCTAATAATGTATAGACTTCGTAGGAATTTATAATTAACTAACCCGTGCTAACTTCTTTCGGGTTACTAGCTTTTTGAGAAGTCGTGAAAAACGCTCTCCCTGTAACCATCGACTTTGTTTTGTCCATATCCGCCTTTGGTGCCATCGTCCCAGCTGGACTTGAATTTGGTGAACGACAAAATCGGGATAGGTGACCTTCTTTTCTATAATTGTAACATGCTTTGGACTGCATCACGTAGTTTGGACTGATATGTCCCTCCCCTCCGCATTTGAAGCATACAATTGGTGGTCGTTCTCCTTCCTTGAAAACGGGTGTTGGTACTACTTTCTTTCTATCATTGTTGAACCTTCTCTTCTTGAAATTTCCACTCCTATTATCTTGGCCATGATTACCACCGAAGTGGTTACCATTCTTGGCATGATAATTTCCCCCACGATGGTTATCATTGTTCTGATGGCCGTTGCCACCGGTACGATTATTATCGTTGCCTTTTGGTTGGGCTGGTTCATTATCGTGCTCCAATAACTGAGCCCAATTCAGTACATCTGTTTACAAACACAATTTGTGAGAAATGAGGTATTGACGTATATCGGGTTTTAAACCTCTTAGAAACATTCTCTCCTCATTATCGACCAAATGGGATGCAAACCGGGATAACTCCGCAAATTTAGCCTCGTATTGCGACACGGTCACATTTTTTTGCTTCAACTTGATAAACTCCACCCCTTTCATGTGACGAATACCTTCGGGAATGTACTTGTCGTTGAACAGCTCTTGGAACTTCTCCCAAGACATCTTGAGTGCGTCAAACTAGGTACGTTTTACAGATTTCCACCAGTAATCTGATTCTTTACGCACCATAAAGGTGGAGAAGGGAACCTTTTGATTCTCTAAGAATCCTAAGACATCAAATATCTTGGTTATCTGCTTTAACCACATCTCCGCCTTAAGTGGTTCTGGCTTTCCCAAAAACTCCGGTGGTCCTAGCTCCTTGAACTACTTAGCGGTGATCGACCGTGGGTTGCCATTTTTTCCACCTATATTTTGAACAGGTGTCACTCTTACTTGATGTTGCATGAATTGCATAAAGCCTCTGAACATCCCATCGTTCATCATCTGATCGGTGTTGTTAATTACCTGAGGATTATTATCTTCTTGTTGCACATTATCCTGGGTATTGATCGTTGTTGACTCAACGATCTCATTTGCTTCATTGCGGATCTCAACATTTTCCGATGCCATTTTCAAACACTGTCACAAAACAAGGGTTAATTGACATATCACATATTATCCCTATACTCTAACCGACCAATTAAATACCAAATAAACTTAGGTAGGTCAATTTAGCGAAGGAATTCTCTCTCTCTCCCCTCCTAGTTCTTGTCTCACATCTCAGCCAGGGATCATATCCCTAAGCTTTGATACCAACTGTGACGCCCCCAAAATAGGTATACATCACTCAACTTGAGTAGCCAAATACATGGTACAAAATACAAATAAAAACTTAATTATACAACTGTCGTGTAAAATACGAGAAAAAATATGCTGTGAGTTTTAATACAAATATTGTCATCTAGACAATATCCACACTCAATGGAGTCCTCATTAAATTTATTATCACAATATTTTATAAAATAGTGAGGACTACTATGACACCATCTCGGACCATCACTCCGTTCCCCGACTAGTCCCAGCTACGTTCTTATTTCCTGAAGAGAACAATGAAAGCAAAAGGGTGAGCTCAACTAGCCTAGTAAGAAATATTATGACTAAGATAATGCAGGATAAATTATCATTAGCCTTCAACAATGTTAAATTGATAAAATACAATAGACATCAAGTTTAACTGCAGCGAAATAAGCAATCCAATAGAAGAGTCAAGTAGAGCATGATATCTACTATCTTCTATAATTTAAAAATGTTTTCATCAATTTTTATCACTGAGACTCGGCTAAATAAATAAACCATGTCATCGAATCATCCCTGCACTACGGGCCAAGGATATTCATTAAATCATCAATAGTCATGACTATATCGAATAACCCCTGGTCATAATCATACCAAAAACTGTTCATCAATGCACTACAGGCCATTGAGGAATTTTTGCCACATCGTGTATAACATTATAGGTCATGATTACACCGAATGATCCCTGGTCATAATCATACCAAGTCCATCTCTGCACGTAAGCCAAAGATATACAACTATAAAACCAATAATAAACAGTCCATCTTTGCACATAAGCCAAAGATATACAATTCAATAATCAACATTCCATCTTTGCACGTAAGCCAAAGATATACAATTCAATAATCAACAGTCCATCTTTGAACGTAAGTCAAAGATAACTTTCATCACTATATGAGCATGAGGATGATGGCAATGATATAAGCATTAACCAAATGAAAACAAGGATAAATATTAAAGACTTTAAATTTATCCAAATATTATCAACCACTTAATAAACTTATAATCTAATATTATTAATATTATATCAATATTTTAATCACTTCTTAAACTTATAAACAATTTATTTCAATTGTTTACACTTTACCAAATAATACATTTAATCATTCAAAAATGCCATACTCATAAGATTTCATCACCAATGATCAAATCCCTTATAAAAAATCTGCATATACCCTATATAGGATTCCCAAGCCATAAAATCCTATTTTTCCAATTTTGTTACTTCACGTAACATATTTAATTCATTTACTAATAACTAGTTCATTTTCATGAAAAATATAAAATTCGTCCCAAAAATATTTCTTTTCTGGGATTTAGCAGAATAAAGTCCCATATTGAACATATATTTTTCTCAGAATTTTTAAAATTCATTTACTATTTTTCATATGGCCAAAATCGCTGAAAATTTAGACATTTATCATAAATTGTACCTTTGTCCAAAAATTTTGAAATTTACAGGGTATACTCCTGTTATATACATGTACTCCCAATAAAAATTTCACCAATTTTGGTGTTAACCACAAGAAGTTATAAGGGTTTACTTTTAAAATAGTCTTTTCCCATAAAATCCATAACTTTTAATCTATACATCCAAAAATCGCCATCTTTGGACACAGTATAGAAAACTCATCAAATTATCATTTTAAATTTTTCTAGAATTTTTGAGGGTCAGAAAAATTTTGAAACTGCAAATGGATTTTCTCCCGCCATGCGGTAATCTACGTAAACAGATCATTTTCACAATTTAATAAGGAATGAATACAAAGGATCATTCAGCATGGATGTGGTAATCCATATAGATAGGTTATTCCAACAGAATAATAAAGAATGGAATAACAGAAGATTTCACCATGCATGCGATAGATCACACAGACAGGTTATTCCCAACAAAATAATAATTAATGGAACCAGGTCATGCGTAAACGCACAGACAGGATATTCCGACAGAATGATAAAGAATGGAACCAAGTCATGTGTAAACGCACAGACAGGATATTCCGATAGAATAATAAAGAATGGAATAATAGAAGAAATTCACCATGTATGCGGTAATTCGCATAGACAGGTTATTCCAACATAACAATAAAGAATGGAATAACATAAGAATTTTACCATGTATACAGTAGTCCGTGTATGCAGGTTATTCCAACAGAATAATAAGGAATGGAATAACAATAGCTCTCTTCATGAATACGAAAGAAATAATACCCCTTATCTTAGAATTAAGCTGGATACTGGAATAGAGAGGTAGAAGACTTCTCTTCTTCTTTCTTTCTATAATTTCTCTCTTTAATAATTGCTCTAAAGCTTTAGTGAATTAGTGAGAAATGAAGGAAGAATGAGCTTCTATTTATAGAAAAATATAGTTTCGATAATTGCACGTTTTGGGATCGAAATATTACAGTACAATACCTCCAACTTTTCTTTCATTTTTAATTTAGTCCTGCAAGTATTATCAAACTTTCACCACCTCCCCTAATAGTAAATAATGTGAATCAATAGTTCAATCATGTGAATCAATAGTTATAATCATGTAAAAAAACGAATTACAGTATAGTACCTCAATCTATACCTCCATTTTTAACTCAGTCATGCAAGTATTATCAATCTTGCACCAACTCTCCTAATAGTACAAGAATGTGATTCAATAGTACACACGTGTGAATAAATAGTTATATAAGCATGTGAATTAGTAGCAATTAATTGCTCATTTATCCAATTAATTACCCGATTTATTAATATAACCCCCAGACATCAATTATCATCGGAATAGATGTCGATTTCCACTATCACTAATAATCCCAACACATTGGAACTATCAATTTCATCTTTAATCAAACACAAACTTATTCATCATTAATATTATAACTCACAATATTTAACAACCAGGTCGTTCCCAGGAAAGAGGGGGCTTTTCGATAAGGATTTCTCCTTATTGGCGTGCAATTAGATGACCAAACCTCATCTTGACAAAACTTCTAGACATTGTAAATATTGCAATTTAATAATATGGATAACTTTGTCGTCTCAATTATTGATTTAATAATATAGCATAAATTATGTAGATGATACTGTGACAATAATCGAATCAATAATATGAGAGATATGATGCAGCAATTACTGTAGCAATAATTGAGTATAACTGAGTTACTTCTCACGTAAGCATCAATAATCAATACCGTGTGCCACCTTGCATGCAACCACGCCAGACATCTTTGTACTTTTACTATCGGGTAGTTCAACAGTTTTAACTCAGAACACTTTTCGTCGTTATTTTTATAAAAGATAATCCTCGCCGTTTTTCTAACTACGAGAATACTTTCGTTGTGGGGTCCACCAATGATTGTGTCGTCGTACGGATATTCCCCGACAAAAATAATATTCCCCGACAAATCGAATATTATATAACCACTTGCTTACTTTGCAAAATTTGTAAATATTACCCACAACTATAACATTATATCAAATCCACACCATAAATATTCAAAAAAATATTTTGAGAAATTTAAATTTTTGTTCATAAAATTTGGGGTCTCACATTACACATCCTCTTTAAACGTTAACTCGACTAACATCAATCCTCTATTTGGTTTCGCATCATCGATTACTATTTTACTTAACAATTCAAGGATTACACTTCGAGTTTTAAAACTCTATCTCCCTTATTAGGTTAACCAACTATACATCTCCTTTACGGTTTCATACCACTAATAATGCCACACTCAAATATAACACATACATACATCACTTCTCGCCCTGTATTAATTTACTCAATAATTCTCTAACCACTTCAAAGGTATATCGATTCTCTTCTCTCGTCAACAACATACATATATACAAGTCCAAACCTAATACACATCGAGTCTTTAATAGTATTCAATATATTACACTGAGTAGTTTCCCGCAAACAACTAACAAATTAGTTTCCGTCTCGTCTACATTGTTTTCACAGTGAGTTAGATCGGTCACCAATTCGTATATACCTCCGCTCTCTAAAGAAATCGATTAGCCCAGCTCCGATACGTCAACCATTAAAGAGTATGATTGCACTACCTTAGACTTTATATTCACTCGTACAAATACTCAAGAAATTGGTGATATCAACGATATTTTAATGTCACCAACTTACCATAATAAAATAATTTCACATAAATTATTTAATATTAATAGATAAATGTTATCCATCTTCTTACTAATTCATCTTTACAATTCATAATAAATATATAATAATGATATATATTTATTAAACACACCCTCAATTATTACATAACGCATAATACCCTATGTAACATAATACCACATACCTCGTAACACATTATAATTTTTATTTGAACCCTTCACATGCCTTAAGAATTTTATTCACAAAATTCTTATTTTAATATTTTCTAAAAATTCGGGTTCTTACATGGGTTACCTCATGGGTTTTACCCATGTGGTGATCCATCAATTTGATTCACAGTTTGGTTTCTTGGTTTGGGCTTGAATTAAATTATATTGGACTATCTTGGGCTTGATTTACATAACCTTGGGCTTGACTTAATCCAAGTCCAATTGAAATTGACAAAGTCCCATTACTAAGAGTCCATTAAGAACAAATCGTATTCCACTCGTATAACTCACGTATTCTCTTCGTATACGATATTCATTTTATACGTCGTAATAATCTTCATACTATACTCGTATAATAACTAGTATCATATTCGTATTTATCACGTATAATAACCCTAATCATTATACATAGTCATTTCCTTTCCGAAACTCAATTTTCCAAACCCTTAGGTTTTAAGTCTGCAGGTAAAAACTTCGTTTGCCATAACTGAAATATTATTGAATAATCCATCTCGTCTTAGAATTCTATCATTATGCGTTTCTCAGAATTTCAAAATTAATTCCGAGCAGAAACGAATGAATAGTGTTTTTACGAAAATTTCTCGGAAAACTTTTATTTTCGTCTTGGAAATTCAAAACAATTAATCCTAGCACATAGCCAGAATCCTAACCACATCAACACATTATAGGTCATAAGACGACCTTCAAACAGCTTACTCACATAAATAAACAATTAAATTTATTTAATTCAAATAATCAAATAAATTTTAAATCACATAAAAATCCAATTTTCTCGGGCATTACAAATTTCTTGGTTCTTACAGAGCCTATGGTGGATAAGCCCATGGAGGATTCAGACAAAGATACTTTCAAGGATCGGATGTTGGGGGAGTATGAGGAGCAGATTTTGGAGTTAGGGTGTAGAGTTAAGGAGTTAGAGGCTGAGGCTAGGGAAAGGGAGTTCGAGTTCCAGAAATTGAGGGACGAGGATGATCAGAGGAAGTTAGTGATGCAAGAGATGGAGGTGGAGATTGATCACGGCAAGGAGGCAGGGATCCAGATGGGAACTTTATTTCACAGGTCGGTGGCCAGAAATGTAGAGTTGGCAGGGGAGCTGGAAGAGATGGAACAAAGAGAGTTGCGCGAGAGGACAGAGAAGGAAGCTCTTTATACTCATTTAGAGATGGAGGTGATGGATAGGATCCACTTCGAGGAGAAGTGGGAAGAAGATAATGATCGGGCTAATGATCTAGAAGATGAGGTAAGGTGCAAAAGAAGGAAGATAAACAAGATGAGCTATGCTTTGCACATGACTATGGAAAGATTGATAGATGGTGTTTACAACTACTCGACAAAGAGAGTGCAGGGACAGACCCGGCATACCATAAGTCAAGATTTGGTGGTGCACATTACTTAGAAAGAGTACCAGAGCGTTGTGGAGCATGGGATGTTAGATTGAGTTTAGATGTAGAAGCTTAGTACTCGTAGTATTTTATTTCTGTGATGTTTAATCTATTGTTGTAATCTCACTCTTTTTTGTAAGATGTGAGATAGTTGTAAACCTCAATCTTCTGAAAAATGTTAGAGGGGTAGTATGTTTAGTGGTTGTCCCCATCTTTTGTGATATTAGGGGATATGTTGTGTCATTTATAGAAGTATGATAAAGATAATCATGTAATGTAACGATTTGGCATATAGATATAAATGATCTTATTTCAAAAATGCGTTATAAAAATTGTATTCCTTTTCATTGAGAAATGTTTAAGTAATATAATTAGATAATAAAAATGAAAATTTTGTGATGCAGAAAAATACCGCCAAGACGTATATTAACTACACCGGAAGAGTCGGTTAATGATGAGAGAGGACAAGTAGATCCAATACAGAGGCTAGTAGACTTGTTAGGAAAATCTCTTAAGGGAAGAAACAAACCAGTACCACATATTCCACAAGCAGCTCCCGTCATAAATTTTAAGGATTTTAGGAGCGTAAGACCTCCGAAATTCATAGGTACTACCGATCCTATTGTGGCTTAGACGTGGATCAAGGAAATGGAGAAGGCTTTCACCATCGCTCGTGTGGGTGAAGACCAGAAGATGGCATTTATAACTTACATGATGAGAGGCGAGGCAAACTACTAGTGGGAGGCGAATCAATAGAGAGCAGGAGAAGGGATAGTAACTTGGGAGAGATTTAAGACTTTGTTCTTTGAGAATTACTTTTCGAAGAGCATGAAAAATAGGATGGAGGTGAATTTTTTTAGGCTTAAGGAAGGAGATATGACGGTGGTGTAATACACGGCTAAGTTCAATGAACTGACTCATTTTGCAGAACACCAAGTAGTAAGTGAGGAGAGGAAAGCTAGGCGTTTTGAACAAAGACTGAAGCCTTGGTTGTTCAACATGGTATCAGTTCTTCAGATTGATTCTTTTGCAACATTGTTGGAAAAGGCTATTATTGCAGAGGGAGGTAGTGAAGCTTTGAGTTCGTATAATATAGAGAAAAAGAGTAAGAATACAAGAGGATATAGCCGAGGAGGAAGCAGCAACGGAGGTAGTAACTTAGGAAAAAGGAAGTGGGAGAATAACAACAAGAATTTCAACAATCAAGTGGGAAAGTTTCATTGAGAATTTAAGAAGAAGGCAGAGGGATGCATGAAGTGTGGGAGGTATCACCAGGGCGAGTGTTGGAAAGGGCGCAATGTTTGTTACAATTGTGGTCAAGAGGGGCATATTGCACCAAACTACCTAAAGCCGAAGAAGATTAAAGGTTGTTTCATATGTGGCTCGGCAGAGCATCTGATCAAAGACTGCCCAAAGAAAGGGAGCGGCAAAGGGAGCAGCCGGCAAGGGGGAAGCGGCAAACTGATGATTGGCGGATCGACGCAATCCAACCGTCCAATTTCCAAAATGTTTAACATTACTGTCTAGGACGCAGTAGCTGCGAAAGACGTGGTGTCAGGTATCATCCCGATCAATGATATAAATGCCTATGTATTATTTGATTCAGGTGCCACCTGTTCTTTTGTATTTGAGGAATTTTTTAGTCGACTAAATTCACCCCGAGAACGATTAGGAGATCCTTTGAACATAGAAGTTACGAATAAGGAAGTAATCCCTGTAGAGTATATTTACCGAAATTATCGGACAAACATTAGAAATCATGAACTAAACGTATACTTGATCCCAATAAGATTGGGAGAGTTTGACATAATATTGGGAATGGATTGGTTGTATAACCATGTTGTAATAATTGATTATCAAAATAAAAATGTTAACCTTCAGACCCCGAATAAGTCTAAGGTGGTGTTTTATGGTAGTTCATCGCTTAAGTAATCGTGTTGCCTAACGATGATACATGCCAAGTGAAAGTAGTATGCACACAAGCCAATCATGTTTGATGATAAAGCATATACTTTGTAACAATCTTATTCATTTATTAATAAAAAGTATTAATTTATTAAAGGCTTTTAATTATCTACATGATGTTGTTTTATAATATGTGATAAACCCATAGTTTTAAGCAATGCTTTTAGAATAATGATGATGATCATTCTAATGAGATCTAAATTCTTAGAAAGCTTAAAACTAAAATAGTTCCCAATCATTGGATTACTAAATTGGGGAATAGTGAATCCCGGATAGATTGGTACATACGTTGATTGCTCATTGGATGAGGATGATTGATCTCATGATCATTTGTGTGGAGACACTAAAGCAAGTATGTAGGTGCTTATTAGAGAATAAGTTCATTGAAGCGTGGCTCGCTAAGGAATACCTAATGGAGTTTTATTTGCTGTCAATAGGAATTCTGTAGTGATAGTAGTACAAGTGATCCTTGGACTTGAGATCATCATAGTATCTTGTGTATGATGAGTTATACTTTGACTTATTCCTTAAGACCCTTAGGGTATATCAAAGGGTATGCTTGGGTATAATAAGTGTACATGGAGATAATGTATGATCAATAAAGAATCTACCACTTCTAATAAAAGAAGAGAAATGTCCTATGTGATTCGATAAATGACAACCCAAGTAGTCCTTGGAAAGGCGTAATGAAATTAGAAAGGAGTTTCTAATTTGCATTATTTAGTGTTGTGCATTTAAGGATCGAAATACATATAATTAAATAAAATAAGACTTGACGGTAATTCCATGTCTTATATTTAATTGGGACATTGTATGGTGGAAGGATTGAATTATGCAGTAACTATTTACTCAAAGGTTCTTTTATGATTAATGTTGAAATCTATATTATCCGGAAAGTCGTTGATCGCTAGGGGAGGCTTATCCTATTGTAGAATAAATATTATTTATTTAAATAAATTAATTGTTTAATTTATTTATTTAAATAAGATTAGAATTGTTCTAATTGATTTATTCACAACCGGTTTAATATGGAGAACCTAAAGGGTCACACCATAAAAGAAAGAATAATTATTTAAGAAGTTAATGGCATAATCGTAATATATATGTTATGTATATTTAATTTAATCTATGGTGATAGAATAAATTAAATAACTTAATATTTATTATTTAATATTTTAGAAATATTAAATATAAATTAATAAGAGGAGTCTTATTAATATTATTACAATTATTATTATTTTAATTTCTAAAAGAGTTTAGGAATTAATTTAATATAAGTACTCTCATTTATTCCTAATTGGATTAGGAAGGAAAATTAGTTAAAGGAGTTTAATTAATTATCCCTAATAAGATTAGGGAGCTTAATTAATTAAAAGAATTTAATTAATTAAATAAATTCCAATTCCTTAATTGTTAAGGTGGGTTGCCCACATCTATAAATAAGAGGAGTCTTATTATGGGTGAGTGGGTTGTTGACTTTTTCAACATACGACATAATTCCAATTTGTTGGAGAGTACCCTTTTCTATAGAGATAGAAAATTAGGGTTTGAGCCAAATACACCATCTTCTTGAATTCTTTATTTTTCCTTGGTGGATCACCTCTAGAGGCCAAACACATGGGTGGCTAACGTTGATCAAAGGAAGGAACCAAACCCGGTGGATTCAAGTTGAGCGAAAGGATTTTGAGGTGAACTTGTACACGAGGAAGCTTCGATCTTCAAGGGTATGATTTTATTCTTTATCTTTTCGTTTAATTAATAATTGTGCATAAAGGGTGATTCGGGTATATGGTTTGTAAATTTTAAACTCTGATTTTTACATGCTTCTGCTTACTTTGTGCAATTTGATTGCGCACATGAATATTACAAACCTAACCGTGGCATCAGAGCCAAACCTTTATGTAAATTATTAATTATTTTGATTTGATATGTATATTGATATGTGTTTAGAACAATTTAATTGGGCATAATTTTATGGTATATAATTTATAATAACAAAAAAAAAAAAAAAAAAATTCGGCAGAACATAACCGGACTTGTTTCATGAGTTAACAGGATTCATTTTTTTTTTCATGTGCATGGATTTCAATGCGTAATCAAGTTTCCTGTTAAAAAGTAGGCCACGGTTTTTTTTTATTTTGAGAAGCACGGATATAATATATATATATTATATTAAAACCAAATGCAGTTTTATATATATATATATATATATATATATATATATATATATATATATATTGATTATATATTAAAATTAAAAATATACTTGGTTATTATATATTAATAATATATATATTTTAATTATTTTATAATTAAAATAAAAGAGTTTATTTTAATTTTTAAAATTAAATTTCATGCTAACTAATTAGAGTTGGAATTGGATTCCATGATAACTAATTGGAGTTGAGATTGGATTCTATTTTTCCTTAAATAAAGGAGTTTATTTAGATATGAAATAAGATTTCATATTATTCAAAATAAAAGAGTTTATTTGTGAATAGGAAAGAGAATCCATGTTTCCTTAAATAAAGGAGTTTATTTAAATATGAAATAAGATTTCATATTATTCAAATAAAGGAGTTTATTTGTGAATAGGAAAGAAAATCCGTGTTTCCTTAAATAATGGAGTTTATTTAAATATGAAATAAGATTTCATATTATTCAAAATAAAGGAGTTTATTTATGAATAGGAAAAGAATATCTGTGTTTCCTTTAATAAAAGATTTTTTTTTATATGGAATTAGATTCCATAATTAATTAAAATAAAAGAGTTTATTTTAATTAAATTTTTTTTTTACATGGAATTGGATTCCATAATTAATTAAAATAAAAGAGTTTATTTTAATTAAAGATTTTTTTATATATGGAATTGGATTCCATAATTAATTAAAATAAAGGAGTTTATTTTGATTAAAATTTTGATTAAAATAAAATAGTTTATTTTATTCAAAAATTGGATAAATTAAAATAAAATAGTTTTATTTTGATTTAAATTTGGATTAAAATAAAAGAGTTTATTTTAATTCAAAATTAGATTTTATACTAACTAAATTTGCCCATTAAATGATATCAATATATATATTAAATGTTTATTATTCATAAGATGAATGTTATTTATTGATGCATATGATGATGTGTATGATAATAAATGGGATTGATTATGGACTATTGACCAATGCGATTGGATTTTATTTTAGTTGGATGCATGAATGTATGGGTTTTATTAAATGGGTTCACAGATGCTTGCCTTCTCTAATTTTCTTAATATAAATTCTATCTCCTCCTATGTACTTTCCTTCGATCACGATCAAGGTTTCTATTTATTTTAAATAGTTTTGTAATAGGAATAGTTAGAATTAATTTTGAAAAATTAGAGATCAAGGAGCAAGGAGCGCTTGAAGACCCGTTTGTAATGGAGCCCGGGTTTAAATGTAATAGTTATATTTAAATATTAATTCTTGCACCCCTAGGTTTGACCTTTTGGTTCACTTGGTGGCTCTAATGAACCAAACTAGAATAAAGTCCATAATCAATCCAAGTAGAATATAGTATTCTATATGTGCATGCTTATACTATATATATTATATATTATGCAAACATGCTTCGCATGTTCATTAATATGACGCATATTTTATATATATATGTGCATGTGCGCTAAACAAGATGAGACAAATTAATAACAAACCCCTCAATTTTTTATATTAAGTCCTAAGCGTTCAAAGATATTTGGAATATCGAGCGTCGCCTTTCTAGCATGATAAAATTAATAGAGTATTAAATATTTAATATGAGTTTGTTGTGTCACCACAAGGCAAGTATTAAGTATTTAAGATGTTAATTTATCACATTTGATGCTTATAAAGAAAATTGAACAATATTGTTTTGTTGTGTCACCACAAGGATGATATTTTTCTTTTTTGAATATATGGAGTGCTAGGTCGGACTTAACTTGGATAATTTTGATTCGGATGTGTCACCACTTGATCAAAATAATCTAAGAGGCAAAAGAAAAGGAGTTGCATAGTTGATGTAATTGACAAAAGTTGTCTACCTATTTATTTATATATAGTTTGTTGTGTCACCACAAGGCTATATACATTTGAAAAGGGATCCTTATTCTCACTAGCAAATCTTTAATTAAATTTTGCCGAACTATATAAGTGAGGGTAATATAGTTTGAAGAAAATAGTGGGAGATACCAATTTAAAACAAGACCTAAATTATTTTGGTAATTAATAAAAGAATGTATGTTAAAATGTTGTTAATTACAAATTCATTTATAGAATTTTACAATGTCTAAATTACTTTCACTGCAAAGCATATTAGATGCTAAATTAATCAGACCGAATTAAACGGATTGATTAAGGAATTTGAGAATAGTTCTCATGGCTGAAAAGTTATCTTATGTCCTTAATACGCCTATCCCTGCAATGGTTGCAGACAATACCTCTGAGGAAGAGATTGCTACTTTTAGAAAGTGGCAAGATGATGCACAGTTGGCTCAATGCATCATGCTCGCATCCATAGAGTAACTTCAGCCACGTCGACGATGAAACTATGGATGCTCCTACTATATTCCTGCACATCAAGAAGTTGATGGTGAGGAAAGTAGGACTGATAGATATCAGACATCTAAGGAGCTCTTCCGATCTTGAATGGCCAATGACACTACAGTACAGACAAAAGACCTTAACATAATCAATTTGATTGATCAATTAGGACAATGGGTTTTATCATGGATGGAGAGTTGAGCCAAGATTTGATCTTGCACTCACTCCCGGACTCCTTTTCACAATTGTTCTGAATTTTTCATATGAACAAGCTAGATATCAGCTTTGCTAATTTGCTTAACATATTGAAAAATGTTGAGAGTCACTTTCCAGCCAAGAAAGATCAAGTCTTACTGGTAGGGGCCAAAGGATCTTCTGAAAAGAAGAACGATTCAAAGAAGGTATATAGAAAGGAAAAAACAAAGGATAATAAGAACAAAATCGTCACGGATAGCAAAGGAGTTTGCTTCCACCGCTATAAGCACCGACCTTTGGAAAGAAAGCTGCAAGAAGCATCTTCTTTGAGGCTAACCAAAAGAAGCTTAGTGAAGTTTAGGTTATAAATACAAATTTGTTCATGATTTAAAATAAAATTTTCTTTAAGTCAATGTTCTACTTGGGTATTGGATACCAACTTTGGTTATCGTAAATATAGATTTATGAAAGGACCAAGCGAAGTAGAAAGCTAAACAAATATAAGTAATCCTATGTATGGAAATGTAGCAAAGGTTGCCATATTAGCCATAGAAACTTATAGTTTAGCAATGCCTACGGGCAAATCTATTAAGTCAATAAGTTGTTATTGTATTCCAGTTCTTGTTAAAAATATTATTTCCATTTTATTGTTGGACAATGAAATCTTTGGTATTATAATTAAGAACAATTGTTGTTCTATTTATAATAATAATGTTTTGTATAGAACTGAAATATTACTTAATGGATTTTGTATACTTGACATACGTGAAAAATATATTTTGCAAATTGAACAAACTAGTATAAGAAAAGGAGATGATCATTCAAAGAGTTGAATGTGTGTATTTGCTGAAATACAAGTGTGAATTATTTGAAAGGTTCAAAGAATTCAAAAGTGAAATAAATTGGCAAAGTATTAAGGTTCTTTGATTAGATTAAGGAATAAATACTTGTGCAATAAGTTTCTAGATCATCTCAAATGGTTTTCTCATAATGGAAACCTCCTGATACATAATAATTGATTGATGTATCTGAAAGGAAAAATCATACCTTGTTGGACATGGTGCGGTCCATAATGATTTTACCGACATTTCAGTATCCCTCTAGGGTCATGTCCTAGAAATGGCTGCATATCTACGAAAAGGTAACCTCAAAAATCCAAATTTCAAGATTCTATAAAAGTTATGGATGGGGAGGATTCCTAATCTTAAGCATGTTAAGATAAGGGGTTGT
Organism: Panax quinquefolius; assembly: GCA_020205615.1. Classification (NCBI taxonomy): domain Eukaryota; kingdom Viridiplantae; phylum Streptophyta; class Magnoliopsida; order Apiales; family Araliaceae; genus Panax; species Panax quinquefolius. The sequence goes on along the minus strand of CM035154.1, from coordinate 47,783,815 downwards.
CAACTTATGTGAAAAGGTTTCAAAGGATAAGCTTGGGACAAGATTTTATAAGTGTCGATTTGTGGGACATCCTAAAGTAAGTTTAGGGTATATGTTCTATAATTCTACTTAGCAAAAGGTGTTTGTTACGAAACACGCTGCCTTCTAAGATAAAGGTGTTTATCATTAAAAGGGGCTAGTGGGAGGATAATAGATCTTGAAAAGTTCAAGAACCACAAAACACTATAAGTCAAATAAGAGGAACCTAAAGATAGACCTATTGTACCACAACCGAATCGTAAATCTGGAATAGTACCGAAGATACCTAGGAGGTATGGATTCATCATAGATGATGATGATGAGGTACACATCATAGAAGATGATGATCCAGTTACATACGATGAGGTAAGAGTTCTAGTGTGTACAAAAGGGACAGTGGGAGCGTCGTGACATTCCTAATATTATATGTTGATATACTACGGATAAGGAATGACATACTAATGCTACAATCAGTAACGATAAAGTTGTCTAAACATTCCTCCATGAATGGTTTGGGAAGAGTATCTTAATTGGGGATAAAATCTATATTGATAGATACAAGAGGATGCTCGACTTAACCCAAAGAACGTATATTCATTTGATGCTAAAGTCGTTTAGCATGGCAAACTCCAAGAGATGTCTCATGTCGATGAGCTATGGAGTGTATCTCTCTTAATAGTCCCCACAGACTCTTGAAAAGAGAGGTCGCATGAGTGACTATCATGAATGCAATGAAATATACGAGACCTGATGTTGATCAGTCATATCCTGGAGAAGTTCACTATGAGTCAGTGAAAAACATCTTAAAGTGCTTAACCGGCACTAAGGATGTGATCATATTGATGGTGGGTCTAAATTAAAACTAGAGAGCTTAACAGACTCAAGTTTTTCAGACAGACCAAGATGACAGAAAAATCCACTTTAAGGTAAAGCGTTATCTTGAGCAATTGGTGCGTTGAATTGGAAAGGTTCCAAACAAAGAAAGAGTTCTTTGGTTTAGTGATAAAGACAAAGTATATAGCTATAAATGAAGCTGCAAGTTGATTGTTTGGATTAAAAGTTCATTACAGAACTAAGAATAGTTCCCAAGTCTCATCTTGGATCTAAACATGTGTTGTGGCATTTTCATTTGATTATTAGAATCATTGAAAGATGGGAAATCACTATAGAGATAGTGGACTCTCAAGAACAACATTACATATCCATTAACTAAAGCTTATCCAACAGCAGGATAATCGTCACTTAGAGAAGAAGAGTATAAGATACAATGGCGATTGACTTTAGTGCAAGTGGGAGATTGAAAGTAGTATGCACACAAGCCAATCATGTTTGATGATAAAGCATATACTTTGTAACAATCTTATTCATTTATTAATAAAAAGTATTAATTTATTAAAGGCTTTTAATTATCTACATGATGCTGTTTTATAATATGTGATAAACCCATAGTTTTAAGCAATGCTTTTAGAATAATGATGATGATCATTCTAATGAGATCTAAATTCTTAGAAAGCTTAAAACTAAAATAGTTCCCAATCATTGGATTACTAAATTGGGGATTAGTGAATCCGGATAGATTGGTACATACGTTGCTTGCTCATTGGATGAGGATGATTGATCTCATGATCATTTGTGTGGAGACACTAAAGCAAGTATGTAGGTGCTTATTAGAGAATAAGTTCACTGAACGTGGCTCGCTAAGGAATACCTAAAGGAGTTTTATTTGCCTGTCAATAGGAATTCCTGTAGTGATAGTAGTACAAGTGATCCTTGGACTTGAGATCATCATAGTATCTTGTGTATGATGAGTTATACTTTCACTTATTCGTTAAGACCCTTAGGGTATATCAAAGGGTATGCTTGGGTATCATAAGTTGTACATGGAGATAATGTATGATCAATAAAGAATCTACCACTTCTAATAAAAGAAGAGAAATGTCCTATGTGATTCGATAAATGACAACCCAAGAGTCCTTGGTTAAAGCGAGAATGAAATTAGAAAGGAGTTTCTAATTTGCATTATTTTAGTGTTGTGCATTTAAGGATCGAAATACATATAATTAAATAAAATAAGACTTGACAAGAATTCCATGTCTTATATTTAATTGGGACATTGTATGGTGGAAGGATTGAATTGTGCAGTAACTATTTACTCAAAGGTTCTTTTATGATTAATGTTGAAATCTATATTATCCGGAAAGTCGTTGATCGCTAGGGAGGCTTATCCCTATTGTAGAATAAATATTATTTATTTAAATAAATTAATTGTTTAATTTATTTATTTAAATAAGATTAGAATTATTCTAATTGATTTATTCACAATTAGGTTTAATATGGAGAACCTAAAGGGTCACACCATAAAAGAAAGAATAATTATTTAAGAAGTTAATGGCATAATTGTAATAATATGTTATGTATATTTAATTTAATCTATGGTGATAGAATAAATTAAATAACTTAATATTAATTATTTAATATTTTAGAAATATTAAATATAAATTAATAAGAGGAGTCTTATTAATATTATTACAATTATTATTATTTTAATTTCTAAAAGAGTTTAGGAATTAATTTAATATAAGTACTCTCATTTATTCCTAATTGG